>WTSP01012158.1:119525-173302 GCA_025331215.1 Actenoides lindsayi
GGATGCCCTTTCTAAGCGGGACACGGTTTGCTGGCTGGGCCCGGAGTGCTTAGCACCTCGCAAGAGCCAAGATAATTATGAGCTGAATACAACCCCTTTTTGCCACCACCCACGCCAGCTTGCACCGCTCCCGAGCTTTGGCCTTACATAAAGTCAGAACACACAGCCCATGGGGAAAATCTAGCACAGATCCTGCACCAGACCTTTGCTCCGTATTTCTTCATCTCATTGCAGCAAGTACAGCCTAAACGTTCTTCATTCCTGATTTTTTTTTATTTTTTTTTTCCTTTTTTCTTATGTCTTCCAGTGACGAAAGTCATCTGTGCCCAGCAGTGCTCTGGCCGGTGCAGGGGAAAGGTGCCCAGCGACTGCTGTCACAACCAGTGTGCTGCGGGGTGCACGGGGCCTCGGGAGAGCGACTGCCTGGTAATGATGACACATCACAACCACAACTGCTTAAATTTCTGGCACAGCAAGGCAGGCTGCCAGCTGCACGTCCTCTAGCCTTCTTCCCGCCAAGAAAGCCTCCGAGAGATGCTGACATGGAGTAGTGGTGGAAAGGAAGAGGACAGCAATTTCACAGCACCCTTAGCTGGTCTTTACTGATTCCTAGATGGAACTTCCTAGCACGTGCTAAGCCATCGTCAGTGCCTTCAAGAGCCCAGCGAGCTCGAAGTTGCTGCAAAGCAGCTATTTGCTGTAGGGTGACTTCTCCATGTCAGCAAGTCCCTGGGTCCTCAGCTGCTGCCATGGTGGTGTAGAAGTTTTCCATACCAGCACAGCTTTGCCTTGTGCTCCTTAGTGCTAGTCTAAAGCAAGAACTTGTAAGGGGGAATAAGATATGATGGAACTTCACATTTTTTGCATTCCATTGAACTTCAGACATGAAATCAAGGTTTTCCTTTCTGGCTTTCACTTGCCACAAAAGCACTGTGTGGGACTCTGAGGTAGTGGAAGGAGAAGGAGCAAATTGAGCTGGTTTAGGAAAAAAAAAAAAAATCCCATTCCTTTCCTACAAGAGTTTCAAGGGGATGCCACACTCTGTGGTTTTAACTCTTCCCCATGTTTGCAGTACACTTCATTCTGACTTAAGCAGCACCTGAGTAATTGCCACAGAAAGCGTCCATCTGGTCTGGGTTTCGTTGTTGTTATCTCTTATCAACTGTGTGGCTATGGTGCCTTTACTGGCTCACAGAGCAGACAGTTATTCTCTCTCATCTGGAAAGCCAGGGAAGAAAAAAGGGGAAAAGAGAGTAATTATTAATTAAACGCAGAATTACATTACCAACTTGTCCTCCATAAATGCCTGCTAAATTGTTCATCACCTGCAGCCAAATATAATGGCTTCAGTTTAATATTTAGCCAGAAAAGTCAGTAATCAGCAGGAAAGGACTTGATTTGATTTAGGTTATTAAAAAGCAGCCAAGAAAGGTACCGTTTGCTTGATCTGGTTACTGCTTGTAGGGAAAATTATCCTAAGGCATGCGGATTCGCTCCTGTTCCCACGTGAATCCCAGCAGCTCTCCACCAGAGTGCCAAGGTTTCTGTTCAGAACAAGAAAACCTCATGTTCTCTCTTTCCTTTTTTTTTCAAATATTAAGCTCAATTGCCCAACCTGAGGCAACCTTTCACCTTCAAAAAGCATGAGAGCCCTCCCCATGTAGTGGTTTGGTGTTTCCATTAATGCTAAGCTGGAAAGAGCTGAGCCCGTCGGAGTGTTTTTAAAGAGCTAATGTAAGACCACCATTGTCGCTTTTTAAGGCAAAGGTATTTTAATGGGCGCTGTTGTTCACTGACAGGCATGCCGCAAGTTTCGAGATGATGCTACGTGCAAGGATACGTGTCCCCCATTGGTCCTGTATAACCCCACCACTTATCAGATGGATGTCAACCCTGATGGAAAATACAGCTTTGGAGCCACCTGTGTGAGGGAATGTCCACGTAAGTTCATTTCAGGTTGCAGGTACAGAGGCAGGAGTTGGAGACGGGTGGGAAGGGACCTGTGTCTTCTCTCTGATTCATGGCCAAATGAAAGAGCATTTTCTTGTTCTTCTCAGCCTCCATGGGAACTGGGAAGGGGTGACAAAAATCAGAGAATACCTAGTAAAGAAGACAGCCTATTCAAACTGTCTGCATCCGTCACTTTCCCTGATTTTTAACCATTACATTTTGACTTTTGAAGACCTTTCTCTCGATGGGGAGAAAAACGTCTTATGAGAATCAACAACACAACAGCCATATGAGATCAATCCCGTGGATTACCAAAGCAGTATCAACTCCTAACTGGTCCTTAATTGGGACTGGTAGAAGGTCATTGGCTTAAACACTCTCTCTCAAGGCCTGTGATCATTGCTCCCTCTACAGATGCTGGCTTATTCTTTCACGCTGTTCCGTGTCCATGGTTTTTTTAACCTGTTGAGACTTAAATGTAAAAGAGATTTTAGCATACAGAACTGGTATCCCTTCCTGAGGTCAACCATTACCCTGCCTGGCCCTTAGCCTGGAGGAGCAAGTGAGGGATCAGAAGCGCCGTGTATTGATCCTGATTGTGGCACTACTGCACAGCCTGACCTTGGCAATGTTGTTTTAGCCTTCTGTGACCATTGCCCTCTCTGTAAAATGGTGACAGCATTGAATGTCCATCTACCTTCAAAGGATGTTTATGAGAATTCATAATTAATGCCCGTACTTTGCTAAGTATGCCAAAAGTTCAAAAACCCCCTCTTCTTCCTAGTATTGAAGTACCTGGGCAAGCCTCCAACACACCCCTCTTTTATTTCAGTGACCTTTGTATCATTGTTTTTTTCCAGACAACTATGTGGTGACCGACCACGGCTCCTGTGTTCGCTCCTGCAATACCGATACTTATGAAGTGGAAGAAAATGGTGTTCGGAAGTGTAAAAAGTGTGATGGGCTATGCAGCAAAGGTATAAAAAGCATGGAAGAAACTAGTAAGGCTTTGAGATGATGTGTAGCTTACTAGAAAAAAGTACATGGAGTTCTAACCTTTATTAAGTGCAAATTCAATATAAATATCTAGTGATGGTTTGGAGATTTGACAAGTGGCTTTATCAGGAAACACGGCTATGGCACATGCTCTCCAACTGGGATGCACCACAAGTATGGCAGATAAACTGCACTTTGTGTGCATCTTGCACATCAGTCTTCTCCTTCGTTTATCCTTCTCAGTATCCTATCAAGGGGAATAAAATGAAAATGGGACAAAGAGAAAGAAGGGCATGTGCCAGAGCACATCCAGGGATGCTCACACCAGAGCTGCGCACTCAGGCAAGCAGGAAGCAGTTATCCTGTGATGCTTTCTGAAAGTAGACAGAAGTATACAAAAGATCTATGAAACTCATCTTACAGTGGTAGGTTTGGCCATACGAGAGTGCTTTTGGGACTAATGGCATCTTCATGTTTATTCCCTTCTATGTGATTGGGCTTCTGTCTTCTCCCCCTGACTTTTGTATGTCTCTTTCAACAGTGTGCAATGGCATTGGAATAGGTGAACTTAAAGGTATCCTCTCCATAAATGCCACAAACATCGACTCCTTCAAAAACTGTACTAAGATCAATGGGGATGTCAGCATTCTCCCAGTTGCATTTCTAGGGTGAGTTGCTGGATGGTTGTTGAGCACTGGAGGACAAGGGCTAGAGAGAAATTCAGGCTGAGCCATTCTTTTTCCAATTTCTCATTCTGTTTCTTTCAGTGATGCCTTCACAAAGACCTTACCCTTGGACCCTAAGAAGTTGGATGTCTTCAAAACAGTCAAAGAAATATCAGGTTAGCAATGAGTTTTAAGCCGATGAATTTTAAGCTGAGATGTTCTTTGACTGGTACTGCCAAAAACACTAAGGGAGAGGAGGGAAGGTTTTTTTAAGTGCGTAGAGAGAAATGAAAGCAAAGGTTTCTGGCTCTGAGCTGTCAAGGGTCACTCTTCATGAAGGTGGTCAGCAGCACCTCGCCAGCATTACGCCCACGTAACCCATACTGAACTCTCATCCAAGGTGTGTGGTTTGGCCAGACTATCCCTTCTGACAAACAGTTAGGCCTAGCAAAGAGTAAAAGCAGGGGAGATCCTCAGCCACCCAAGAAGTATGTGGTGATACAGAGGCGTGCCACTCCAGCTAAAAAAAGCCAAGTGCGTTTCTATTTGTGGAAAACCTTTCAGCAGCATCTTAGAGAGGCGTGCTCAGTGGCTTGCATCATCCTTGTTGAGACACCCTCTCGAGCATGAAGAGCTCTTCCTTGGGGTGAACATGTCTCCACGAGCACAAAGCAGCCAGCGGAGCACTCAACCGCTGTCTTGCACCAAGTATCAATTAGAAGTAATTTTGTTCGCCCCATTATAAAATGAATGTCACAGATGTGACTCCAGTTCCCCTTTTCTTTCTGTCTTTCACCTGTCTGGTTCCCTTCAGGGTAGCAATGACTAACCCCAGATCTTCGTAAGGCAGCCTGCAATTTCCCAAATTCTCCCCCTCCACCCAAGTGCCTCAGCTGAGCAAGGAAATCTGCTTGCCTGAGCAAATCCACTCCCAAGTGGCTGGCTGTTCTGCTCTGTTTCTGCTTTCTCTTCAGTTTTCCTGTTCCCCGAGGCAGCTCACAAATGGGATGAAGCGATGCCTTTCTCCCACAGCACTGGAGCCCACAGCCTCTCAGCCAGGTTATCTGCTGGCAAGAGCCATCATCACTGGTGGCTCGGTGTGGCAGGATGTGCAGCCCACTGACACACTCATCTCTTACGCTCCTGATCCCTTGTGGTGACCTAAGAAGTAAACTGTTCATAAAACAAGGTTTAAAAATATCTGTCTGCTCCATAAAATGTCACATTTCTCTTTGAGATTCTCAGATAAGCATAGGGAAAGCACAAGTGCCTTCTCCTGGTGTAGGAGGATCTCATGGAGGAGGTTCTGATACCAATGCTGACCATGGTTTTATTATTACTTTTTTTTTTGTCATTTTTAATCTTCTTTTCTCCATTTCAGGATTTTTGTTGATTCAGGCCTGGCCCGATAATGCTACTGATCTCTATGCTTTTGAAAATCTGGAGATTATACGAGGCAGAACCAAGCAACAGTAAGTAAATCATATGCCAGAGCAACTGTAAGAGAAGCTCTGTTTAGAGCTGTGCTTGCCTGAGAATAACAAGGTGTCAAGCGGTGTCCCAAGACTGATGCAAAATGGGAAGAACCTTGTGAGGAGCAGAGCACTGTCTTTGTAGCAGCAGATAATGTGCTGCTGCATGTGGAGGGCTGCCCTGAGCATGCCCTCAGGACCAGGGTCCTCCACCAGCCTGGAAGTGCAAGCAAGACAGTGTGTGCTCTTTGCAGTCTGGGGCCAGTAACTATATGATCAGAAGAACTTTGGGATTTGAGGTAGCTGGGCAGTTGGGGGTGAAGACCACATCTGCAAGGCAGTACAGACACTGGCAGTACATCCAGCACCCTCCTAGGCTTACCCTGAGAGGAAGGATGGCTTAGTGAACTAGCACAAAGGAATAGCTGCTCTACCTACAACCACTGTTGTACATCATTTACTTGACAGAACGCATACATCCCGACAGCTATAGCTTAAAAAGCCCATGCAAAACCAGACATGAGTATTGCAGTTGTTTTACAGTGGGTATGTCATTAAGTTTAGAGGGCTGAGCTGCGTCTTGCTGGAACAAAATTCAGTTCACAGCAACACATATTTGAAAACCAAAAGAAAAATATGCTGAGTAAAAACCTGCTTACTAATTCTCTCTTCCACGTGTTTTTCTTTTTCCTCCATCTCCATTTTAGTGGTCAGTATTCCCTTGCCGTTGTTAACTTAAAAATACAGTCCTTAGGGCTGCGCTCCCTCAAGGAAATAAGTGATGGAGATGTTGCCATTATGAAGAACAAGAACCTCTGCTACGCTGACACCATGGACTGGCGCAGCCTGTTTGCAACTCAGAGCCAGAAAACAAAGATTATACAGAACAGAAATAAAAATGAGTGTGGTAAGTCATTGATGCCTTCCTGCTTCCAGCGGAAGCTCGTGATGAAACGAAAGAGTAAATCAAGCAAGGCTTTATTCTCTCTCTTCCCCTGGCTGTGAAATTCATTGACGATACTGCTTTAATGAAGGTGGTGAGGGAAAAGTGGAGCTTTTCCCCCATTGAGGATGTGGACTTCGTGGTGTCCAACAGATTGGAATATGCTGCTTCACCACTATGGGCATGGTGAAGCCACGTAGATTGAAGGACACAAGAAGCTAACTCCAAACATTAGACTTTTTTGATAAGGTCAAAGCTGCTGTTCAGTGATGGTGCTGTTGACTGCACTGGTCCCTGGGCCAAAATCTAATTATTTTAATCTTTGCAGAATATGAATTGGTTGTATTTTGGAAAATGATCATAGACTCACAGAATGGTTTGGGTTGGAAGGGACCTTCAAAGAGCATCTAGTTCCAACTCCCCTGCCATGGTCAGGGACACCTTCCAAAGGCTCAAAGCCCCATCCAACCTGGTCTTGAATGCTTCCAGGGAGGGGGTATCCACAGCTTCCCTGGGCAGCCTGTTCCAGTATGTCACCACCCACTGTGATTATTTCTACATTATATACAATCTAAATCTACTGTCTTTCAGTTTAAAACTGTTGCCCCTTGCCCTATTACTGCAGGCCCTGGTCACTGTAAGCCCCCTTTAAGCATTAAAAGGCTCCAGTAAGGACTTCCCAAGAGCCTTCTCTTCTCCAGGCTGAACAACCCCAACTCTGTCAGGTTGGTATTGGTTTGGCTTTATTATATGGCTCTTAAACTGTCACAGAGGAGCTCATTCTTATTTCAGAAAGCCAGAAGTCACTCTTTATTTCAGGATTTTGGAACCAAGAGAAGCATGATTATTTCTCTTCCACACTGCCACGACCATTCACATCTGCATTGGAACAGGTTGGAGAAACTGGCCATGCGTGATGGAATCACTGGCAGTGCTGTTTGTCTACTCTTCTGCCTTGACATTCATGGCTTTTCATGTCTCTTTCTCTCCCAGCTGCTGGCAGGCACGTTTGTGACCCCCTGTGCTCAGATGTGGGCTGTTGGGGCCCAGGACCCTTCCACTGCTTCTCCTGCAGGTTTTTTGACCGCCAGAAGGAGTGTGTGAAACGGTGCAACATCTTGCAAGGGTAAGGTGTCTGAGGGGTGCTTGAGGTTTTGGCAAATGATTTGGCAGTTTGGGCTTTCCAAACATGTAGCTAGAAAGAAACCAAAAAATAGGGTCTCCGGTTGCATGGGATTTCACTGGCTTTGCAGAGATGTTGTGTGAGCACAGCATCCAGCTGAGGTACCTCTCCTTCCCCCTTCAGCATTGCTTAGGAGTTTGCTTCTGCCACGATGACTGCCAAGAAGACATCCCCTTAAGCCCAAGAAGAGACTGTCTGAGGGTCGAGGAGGCTTAGCCTTACACTTCCTTCCCATAAGAAATAAAGGAGCTTAAAACCCTGGTGAAAACCCAAGCTATGCTTGTCATGTCAAGCACGTTGGGTGAGAAACGGAGCCATTTGCAGTCACTGGCTCCGCTGCTCGATCAGCTTCCTTACTGCAAAGGGACGCTTGTATTTGCTCATATGAGTGGCTGGCCCTTGCAATTTGCAGAGTTGCAGTCAAGAGAGAAGGAACTTTCATTCGAAAAGAGCCGGGAGCAGCAATTTCAGGCAAAATTATTGCTTCAGCCTCGCTCAGGCTGCAACCGTATTGCTGCCTGCGTGTCAGGTCTGTGGCTGGGTTTTCCAGTCGGTTCAACGGGTGCTGTGGGCACAAAAGGCACATCTAGTACCAAAAATTGCAGAGATTTTTTTTTTTTTTTAATCAATTTTCAAAGTTTGACTTTTAAAAGTAATGAGTATTAAGCAAGTACTTGACAGGGTGCTGATGCCCCTGATGTTTGTATTTCTCTAAAAACTTGCCGTTCAGCAGCAGTGAATTCCCTCCAGCAGCTATTATGACCTGAAGGGGAGATCTGGGCATTTTTGTGTCAAATGATGGGTAGATTTAGTTTAATTAATAACACCATTACTTGAAGTGGAACAGCTTTATTGCTAGTGAAACCATCTGTTCCCAACTTGCATATTTTAATGATTCATTGTGTGCTGTAGGGAGGGCATGAAATTAACTATCAGTGCATTGCTGTTTAACTTTCCTAATTATTACTTGGAGCCTCGGAATCAGTTGAACTGTTTTTGCTGATCTCTTTGCATCGCTACTATTTAAAAGCCTTTGGAAATCATTGTGAATATTCTGTGTCATTAGCCTAAAAGAGAAAGTAAACTGATTTGGAGTGTGCAATCTGGAGTACCATGTGTTTGACTTTACTCCCTTACTCTTACCTCTCCTGGTTGCACTGAGCAAGTGCTACTGGTGTAGCCAGGAGGGTCCACCCCGTACCTCCTCCTGTCTCAGTGCCGTCATCCCAATCTATTTCAACTCAGAAAGTCAGTAAAAAGGAGAGATGATCACAATTCATCACTTGCTAATCAGCGTGGGTTTTAATTATTTCCCTTTTGTTGTTGTTGTTGTTGTTGCTTTCCAGGGAGCCAAGAGAGTTTGAAAAGGACTCCAAGTGCCTCCCCTGCCACCCCGAGTGCCTGGTGCAAAACTCCACTGCCTACAATGCAACCTGCACTGGACCTGTAAGAGCAGATTCAGCTTAGCAAACCTGCACCTCAGATTGTGTATATTTCCCACGTTGAGATAATCCTGAGGTCTCATTTACCCTTCTCCAAGTTGGAGTGGAAATGGGGGCTTAGAAGTCAAGACCATGGGGCAGGGGAGCAGAAACGGGAGGGAACTTCAGGGTGTTACTTTTCTTTTGTGTGACCCATCATACATGTAATCCACAGTTGCAGGCATTGTAGGGCCTTTCTTTTTTGTGTCTTTTTACAGGGTTAAAAAAAAAAAAGGCTTACTTATGTATGTGATGATACGGTAATTTAGCAAACATTTCAGGAACATGCAGCTACTGAACTGCCAAGTTGGCATGAACATATCAAATTTCTTTATTTAGAGGGGAAAAAAATTATTAAAATAGTGAATTAAAACAGTAGGTTTTTGCCTTTTTGAAAAGCCATGATAAAATTGTGATCAGAACCAAATGTTTACCAAAAATAGGCAGGAAGCAGGTTTTACTTAAAACCATATTCTTTCCTCTAACTGGGTTACAATAAATACCTCTGTTAAACTAATTGCAGGTGTAAATTGTGTTCAAAGAAAGGCAATCAAAACAAAACAATTGGATTTTCAAACTTGTTTAAATGTTCCAAATTTATACAGAAGCTCTTTTTACCAAAGTCAATCCAGTGTAGTCTTGCTAGTCATCCAGAGTCTTCTTCAGTTTTATTGTTCTTTAATTTTGAAATGTGTAGTTTGGCGAGAGTGTAAAACTATTTCCTTTTAATCAGATCAAACTCATACCTTAATTGTAAAATTATTTTTTTTGGTAATTGAAATCAAATCGCCTACTTCCATCACAGCTCCTCCTCTCTGCTACTTAACCCAACTCTTGAAACACCTCTTGTCGTTCCCTGCAGCCACAGAGTGTTCAACCCATGCCTATCATCAGTCTGATCTGTCACTTCTCAGTAATGTAAAGCACTTCCATCCTCCCTTCTAGCTTAGACCACCATGGCCTCAGGGTTGTTACTAACATTGAAGCATCAGGTGGTGACCATCCCCTTGTTCCATATTTGCCCAGCGTATAGAAGTCAGTCTATTACAGTGGCCCTTAGACATTATAGTAATTAAAATAGTCTTCCTGTAGAGTGTCTTACTCTAGTCACATTGAAACCAGCCCTGTGGATCTGGTCTGTTTTTTTTCTCCATAGTAGAATTTGACCTAGAATTGCTGGTTCATGTGCTTTAAACTATTTAGCCTGAATTAAAACAGCTCTGCCAAAAATGGCCAAAGGCAATGCCTTTAAACACAAACTAAGTGCTTTTCAAAGTAAAAAGAACCACATAGAGTCCTTGGGTTGCTTCCATTATCCCCTGCTTCTCCCTAGCAAAGAACCCACCCTGAGACACCAGGAAAATAATTATTTGAGGCTGGTACTTCAGGGAGGTGTCAGCAGATCCAGGTGCATCATTTTAAATCATGTGATGGTAGATTGCACCAGGCAGCAGCTGGGCCCTCTACTTTTCAGCTTACCCCTTATCAAGGGTGATCACCTTATCATGGTGTCATTAAATCATTCCCCATTTTCAATGAAAACTGAAAGCGTTCCAACAAGACAGAGGGAAGAAAGCAACAGCACTGAAGCTCAAGAAAATACTAGCTTTAAACATAAGATACAACCTTCTGTGCAGTCCATTCTACAGGAGCAAATACTTGCAAGAATATCAGGTAGCAGGGTAATAGAACCAGATGATGCTGAAAACTTCCAGCAGTGGAAAGTATTTAGGTTTGTCTTCTGAATAGGCTGATGTAAGGTATCATAAACAAGCTGTTCTTCTTTGCAGGGCCCCGACAATTGCATGAAGTGTGCCCATTTTATAGATGGCCCCCATTGCGTGAAGTCCTGCCCAGCAGGGGTTCTGGGGGAGAATGACACCCTTGTCTGGAAATATGCCGACGGGAATGCTGTTTGCCAGCTCTGCCATCCAAACTGTACCCGGGGGTGAGTAAAACCTTGGACTGAATGGAGACAGGCAGAAATAGAAATAAGGGAATAGCTCATCTCGAGCTTTCTCTTCCTGACGGTCCCATTTCAAACCACTGAGGAGGAGGAATAGCAGGGAACGAGTGAGGTCAGGAGTACACAGGTAATGTAGGCAGAACACAGTGGACTTTGTAAATAGGGAAGGTTCAGTGGCAGTTTGCCTTTACACAAAAAGAAGGCAAAAAAAAAAAAAGGAAGATGTTTTAGGGGCTTGAAACAGGTCTGTTTGTTGACTTAAACAGGAAACTTTCTGGAATTTTACAGTACTCACCCATCAGTGATGCTCTTCTTTTTTTTTGGCCCACCTGGCTTGGTGCTGGGTCCTCTGGCTTTGGGAGGAACATCAGTGACATCTGGTGGATGCTGGGCTCCCAGGGCCCATTTTTCTCTGCATTTTTCATTTTTTAGGAAGGAAATCTTGGGGTACCACAGTGATTTTCCTTATTTTCTTTCTTTCCATATGCTAGCACTTGGTCTGAGTTTGAAGCCTTGCTTACCTCCTGAGTGTGGCTTTATTAATGGGCATCACAGTAAACCCCATGCATATGAACCATTTCTGCCCTTGTGTGAGGACACACTTAAACTGCCAATTGTAATGACTTGAAGATTTATCCGTATTTAACCTACATGACAATACGTAATGACTTATATAACAACAAGAAGTCTCCTCTCCTGGTTTCTGGCTGACAAAGGACATGGGATGCGCAGTAAAAGGTTTTAGGGTTTGAGACTTGGTTGTTGGAGCAAAATACAGTCCATGTTTGGTGTCTTTTCTTTCACAGGCCCCTGGACTGTACCCTGCAGGTCTGTCTGATTGAAAATCCTTCTGTAATACGTAATACATGTTGCAAGAGAAGTTACAACATATTCAGACCAACCATCGTCTCGTTGTATATTAGCTAATTAACCGCCAGGTCATTAAAGAGTAGAGTGCCCAGGCTCCCACTTTCATGGAGAAAAGGAGATGAAGGGTTAAGCCAGGAAGTAATAGCCCTTCCTAGTGCTGTTAGTGAATTCAGTGCCCTGGTTTTCAAGTGGTAGTGGTAACGGCCACGTGTGTTTGCCATGATTTACAGTGATGTCCCCTGTGCTTACAGTGACAGGCAAAGGTTATCAGGGCTTCCCATCACATGCCTGAGAGCAAATGATCTCAGCTGAAAAGGGTTCTTAGTAACTTTGCTCTTTAATAACAACCTCAGTAGTCTCTACTGATAGGAAATGCCCACAGTGATCTAATATCCTTCATCTAACTGGCCACTTGGAATTATGGCTCATGACTGGGGCAGCGTAACAGGTAGTCACATCTGAATGAGACTTTCTGCTGTGTGGCCTCAGTAGCAAGATCAAACACTAGACTCCAACGAACGCAAACTTGGAGAACATCATCTGTGGGACGTGGATGTAACAACAAGTCACACAGTGGCTTTTTGTGCACAAGCAAGTCCCAGAGCAGACTTGATCAGAAGAGTCTATTCCTGCCTGGCTTTAGCAGTGGATGGCAGGCAGGTGATGGGGGTAGGGGAGGGAGACATTTTTTAAAATTGAGGGTACCCAACATGGCTCAGTCTGTTTGGCCCTATGTGATTAAGGCGGAACATAAAAAGCAGTATCAATTTGATCTTTTACATGGCAGACCTGGGCTATGGACGTGCTCAATGGCCCTGTCGGAATTGCTGCCCAAATGTGGCAGAAGAAATAGGCTGTATTGCTAAAGGGCTTAAGAGAGCTAGAAGAAGGTAGTGTTACTATTTTTGCTTTACAGATGGGACATCTGAGGCCAATGGCATTGATGGGTAGGGAGCCAGTGTCAGAGGCATAATCTGGGAACGTGCAGCCTGGCACAGCATTGTCCCTGTGAAGGCAATCAATCAGTAATGCCGCTTACTTCGCTTCACGCCTTTCCCTCGTTTTGCTGTGGGAATGGGATCTGTTCAACGCTGTGTTGAAAACATCTGTCTTGCAAAGTTTTTGCATCCTTAGAAACCACAGTCTCAGCGATTTCTGCATGACGAGAAACAACAACTTTATTTCTGTCCCTGTCCAATTTCATGGCTAGAGCCCACAAAATCTTATCAGCATGATTAAGTGCACTGACTTCAGTAGTCATACAAGTAAGGGTTTCTGAGATCTGGCTCTGTTTTCCTTATTTGAAGAAGCTGCAAGTAAAGAGGACTTCTCTTCCCATCACATCACTTCTTCTGTATCGCCCTGAAGAATCCTGTCTAGTCTCATTTTCTTAGATGAGTCCATTTTCAGCCTTCATTAGAAAATGAAATGGAGGGACTTTTATCCTGCTCATCCTAAAAGACCTCTCCCATTTCTTCTGTAATCTCTTGGGGATTTTGTACATGAGCTTCCTTTAGCTCTGCCTCTAGTACAGCTGAGAAAATGCGCTCTGATATAAAGGGCAACATCACAAAAGCCCTGGAGTTATCCCACTTATACTGCTAGCAACTAACAACATACACCAGCTTAATTGATCTCAGTTGTTGGAGGATTTGGTTTTCCCTTGGCACTCTCCCAGAATACAGGAACTAAATTCAGGCACAGCCACCAGGGTGGAAGAGCAAGGAGAGAAGCCACCACTGCAGTTAGCAGCACCGGCTGACACATCCTGCCTCCCCAGTTGCTACCAACACAACATGTCTTGCCAGTCTTCATGCTAAATACCACGGGATTTTAGGAAGGGTGAGAAAGTGGCCAGGGCTCTGAGAGAGAAGGTTGCAGCAGCACAGCACAAATGTCATGCCTCTGTCACACTCTGAAGGTGAAGGGGAAAGAAGGGGCAGAAGGAAGCTCTTGTAGGGCTTTAAAAAGCCCAGTGATTTTCCATTTCTTTCAGGACTGTGAAGGTAGTAACAGGCTGTTATAGTGTGAGTCCCCTCTGAAAAGCCATAAATCACAGCAACCTGGCTGTATTACATCAAATTAGGAACTATTGGTTGAAGAGAAATTTGTTAAAATCTTAATGTATTTGGGAAATAAATAGCTGTGTCTGCACTGGGACGAGTAACACTTACACAGAGAGATGAAATGCGGTCAGTAGTTCTCAGGGACTGTATACAGTACTAATTTTCCAATAAGTAGGGAAATATTTCAGAGACTACAACCGCTGCTAGATTCCATCTGATATATCCATAAGATCTTGAGGCAATTCATAAGACAAGGTCACATTTCTCATTTTGGTTTCTGTGAGCAGAAGAAAAACAGTTCAGGAATGGAAAATGTGGTTGTTCAGATTCTATAAAACCTGTAACTTATGTTGGGTGTCATCATAAAATTCCACATTAAGAAAGGTAGTTATATTAAGTCCTGGATGGATATTTGTCATATCCTTTGTTTCTTCTTTGAATTGTGAAATGAATCAGAAAATCACATGGGATTTGAAAAGCACAAGCTGCTCTGTCATTTTCTTGCCAAACACCTTTTTACTTTATCCCACCAGACTTGGTGCTGATGGATTTGTGTGGGAAATAGTTTTAAAAAAGAAGGGGACAGATGAAAATCTACAGTTAGCTTGCTTCTGCTTTCTGGTGTAGGAAAATAACTGGTCAGTCATTCCTTAGACTGTAGATACAATCCCCTCATCAATTTTTTTTGCTGTTGGGAAGCGTATGGAGAACTTCTTGCCATCATCAAGTAGCGTGGTAAAACACAACTTCTAGGAAGAGATCATTTGAGGGACCACAGTGACATTCTGAAATATAGTGAAGTCTTTTAATTTCACATCCTTACTGGGAGAAGTTGCACATGCTTTGTTGCATTAGCATGTAGAAATTCATATCCAGGTGGTGGAGCATGATCGGATGAGGTCTTGGGCCCAAAACAGTTTTTTGTTGAGCACCCAAAGAGAGAAGCCTGGTGCAATGTGAGATACATCTCTGGTGACCATAAGCAAGCTCAGGCTTCTGCTTTGCACGTGCAGCCTCTCTGTGCTTAGTTACATAACTGAACAAACAAACTGAGCCATAGGCAGACAGAGAACGCTAACAAAGCTGGGCGCCTGAGAACAGGGAACTGGTATTCACAACACTTCCAGTATGTCCTGGACACCAGGATGCACATTCTTGCATGGGAGCCCAGTGAACTCAGAAGACCTTCCAGATGCTGCGTCTTGGAGCACTGTGTTGGCCCAGAAACAAGGCAAATACACCAGGGAAGATCAGAGTAATGAAAACAAACAAACAAATAAAAATGCAATAAAATGAGTAGTTGCTTCACCTCTTCCTCCCCCAGACCTAGATCAAGTTATGAGATAAGATCTGCAACTCCATCTGCCATTTTGAAATGTTTCTGGTTTCTCTTCTCAGTGAGAGGGAATTCAGAGCAGTTTTCCTGGCACAGGCTCACTCCTTATCCCCTACTTGACCTCCTCTGGAGTTGTTTTGGGATGATCCTTTTTCTTTAAGTCAGTGCAGGGAGCGGATACCACAAACTGGACTTTTCTCCTTGCTGTGCTCTGTTTTTCAGAGGTGATGTAACCCTCTCTGTAATGCTCTCTTTCCTCGGTAGACACCACAAAGACCACAGCTCCCATGAAAAGCATACATCTTGTAGCCTGGCAGCACTTAGGGAATGCACGGTGCCTCTCACGCCCATTAGACCATCAAGGGAATGCAGTCACTGTGTTTTCATCCATGTTGGTTTTTTTTTGCATCGGGCTGCCAAAATGAATTTCAGACATTTTAAACTCAAATGGAGAGTGAATGACTTGCTGGTAGGGTTTCTGGCTCTCGGGATTACTGTTGTACCTATTTATACTACCAGTAACCTCAGACCTTAGATTCTGAAAGAAAAACATCGTGGACACGTACCAATTGACTATAGCCGAAGGGAGTGCTGTCAAATCCTGTTTTCTGATGGGAGCATGCATCTACCACCCAAGCTTTCCATTGCAACAGGAGGTCTGGAAACTAGAATCTTTTACTTATCAAGAAACAAGGATTATGCAGGAAGGTCTGCGCTGACAACGTTTTCATGTGGCTTTCTGCCCTTGTGCAGGGGAGAGGCTACTTCTGTCCTCCTCCACAGCCAGCCCTGAGCTCCTGTGCTAATGCAAATGGCCACACAGAGCCAGGAAATCCATGTCCGTTTGAATTTTGTGTATCTATGTCCTCCCTGCTCATTCTACCACAGAAAGATGTTATAAAATATTCTTTAAACTGAGTATGCAGCATAACTATGCCTTTAGATAAAAGATTTTGGAGCAAGGCCATTGACTGACTATTATAAATTCCTATGTTAATACTTGGACTGCTCTGAAACACAAACTTTTCAATCAGTAGCACTCGTCCTAGTTGGAATTAATAGGGGTATGTATGCCAAGGCTAATATGTTTGTAACATTCATTTGTTTTTACAGGTGCAAAGGGCCAGGTCTTGAAGGCTGTCCAAACGGGTGAGTATTTCATCTGCTACAATTAACGACAGAGCTGGAAAGAATGCATGTGTGTTTACATTTCCATGCTGGACGCTGCAAGGCTGGGACTAAAGTTGAGTCTTCATCTCTGTACAGGGAAGTGACAGATTAGAGCAGGCTCCAACCTTTAAAAATGATTTAAAGAACTAAGGAATGTTCTTACTGGCACAATACTCCAAAACCTTGTTCTGCGTAGCTTGTTTGTCAAGGTGAGACCTGGGATCTGTTACTGGATAACAAAAGGAGGAGCTGGGCAAATAAAGGATTAAGGGCTGGTGGCAGAGAGAGGTACGTTTAGGATTGATGCAGTTACCTGCATTATAGGGGATTCGTCTCAGAGACCCGGGGAGTCTTTTCCAGCCCTGTGACCTGTACATCTCCAGCTGCTCTGTGCACGGATGGACATTCATTCTTCCCTCTAGATCTTACTTTGCACTCTTGGCCTCATGACTTGCACAAAGTCATGCAACAAGCAAACAGGCTGCTCTGACTAAGAGAGAGGGATTTAGTTGCTGGCCAAAAAGTCACCTTATAGCAAGAAAAATTCAGCTTAGAGGTACTGTTAAATAGTGACTCCATTTAATAGTAAGCCCTGGGGCAACTTTGAAAGAGCTGTGATGGATCTCTAAGTACAGACTACAAAACAACCTGGGAAAACAGGTTTTTGAAATGACCCAGGCTCTAATGAAGAGGCAACAATCTGCACATACAAGGTGGATGGTTCACACAGTATGTGGCCTCAGACGTTGTACCTGGGGAGGAGGGCCGATGATCTGAAGTTCATTGTGACCCTTACAGCATGGTCCTCCCAGTAATGGTGAGATGTCAGCTTCGTTGCTGGCATCACAACTGCGTATACCTTCTTGATGCTGCCTTATCTCCATTTGCTTCGTATATCTGATCATAGGCAGGCTGCCCATGGCTGCCACATATGGGCATCACAGATTTGATGGGGTTGCCAGAGGGAGGAGAAATCTCCTCTCTTAAGTAAGCTATGAAGATCGGCTCCAATTGTGAGTCTGAGTGAAGACTTGATCACGTTACTCTATGAGGAGCTTGAAAATACAGATGCCCAAGATACCTGATGCCTGGTTTAAGTGTATGGCCAGAGCGTGTGTTTGATCAAAGCTTAAGGCTTCATGCAAACTCCGTAGGGTTTTTTAACAAAATCCTACACTTAAGCATTTTTTTTCTCTTGCTGCATCCCCCCCCCCCCTCCTGTCTTGCAGCTCCAAAATCCCATCTATCGCAGCTGGTGTCGTCGGAGGTCTCCTGTGCCTGGTGGTGGTTGGCTTGGGCATCGGCCTGTACTTGCGGAGACGCCACATCGTCAGAAAGCGGACCCTGCGCCGGCTGCTGCAGGAGAGGGAGGTGAGTGCCACCCACGCCAGCTTTACTGGGCGCAGTGGGTGCCAGCCTCCTTGTCCCGGAGAATTAAAGCACCTTGCATCTGCCTCGTAACTCAACAAGCCCTTGGACTGGCCAACACGGCGTCTGCTGCGCTTGTTGGAAAAGAGGTGGTGTGCACCGAACAGCTTCTCACTTAATCTCGGGTCTGATCCCTCTGGATATAATTTTCGAAAGGTTTAAGGGATTTAGATGTCTAAATCCCAATGAAAAGCGTTGAGATTGTCTACCTGGAAAAAACTGTGCCTTCGGGGTGAGGTGCAGTGTGTTTGCTGATCCATACCACCTTGCTGTGTTAGAACCACAGCCTCCAATCCTTTCTTCCTCCAGACGAGCCTTGAGGCTGCTGTGGCAAATTGGGTGCTTTTGAAAATTTTACCCCCTTGATCAGACATATGTCTGATCCTGCAGAAAAAAACAGGAGAGAAAGGAGAGGAGGGAAAGGAATTGAGGAAATGTTTGTGTCTAGTCTTTGGTTTGTTTTTAGCACAAAAAAAAAAACCCCACAAAGCCATCAAAGTGAATGGTTCACCCTGTTGGGCGTGAACAAGGTTTCTACACTGCTTTTTGTTTTCTGCACAGTTTTGCGTGCGTTACAAGCATCACCCTCTGGGTACCTCACCTATGAAATAGCAAAATTCATGGATTAAAGGTGCTCTTTTATGATCAGCCCCCTTCTCTTTCTAGTCTAATCCTAGTAAATAATTAGCTAATTGCATTTAGCCATCTACTAAAAGCCCAGTTGCGGCTTCTGGCTTTGAAGTCAGCTGCTAAAATCCTTAAAATAAAGGAGCTGTCCTGCTTTTTAATGTACTACCTAACAATATTTTACATACCTCTGTATTCTACAGTCGTGATAGTAGAGTACAGTTTGCGCTCAGCTCATATTGTACCCTTTGGACTCCTTAAAATGAGGATGTTTCATCACAACAGAAACGTTGCTGGCCTGCTAAAACTAGATTGTGACTAGCTCAATGCAGTTTTATTCAAAGGAAATGAAATAGAAAAAAAATCATGAAGTGAAAAAGCTGAATTAATGCATCAAAAAATGTGTTAAATATCTCTGTTTAGAGGGCATTACTGCTGCTCGCAGTAAGGCTTAGATCAGATTTTGAAAACACCGACAGTCAATTCCACATCTCCTTTTTTATTGAGAAAAGAATCACTCTCAGAGTTTCAATTGCTGCTTGTAAACCAAGCGGTCTTGGGAAGCCACTGATACCATGGGAATTTCATCCAGTTAAACAAGAGCAGACCTGAAAGGTTGGGGGTGATGCTTGCCCATTATGTAAAATATTTTTATAATTAATTCGCAAGTTCAAAAAAAGAAAACCTTCTTTAGGATCTGTGGTAATTACATTGTTCTTCATGCCGTGTGTTTGAAAGCTTTGAAGTCAAAGCCTCCATTTGAATGGTAGTATTCCTTCATTCTCCTTCAAAATGTCAGTCACCACTCTGATTTTACCTCTGAAATTTGGAGCAACTTCAGATACTTACTGCTGCAAGTCAGAGTGGAGCTGCCCTCCTGTAAACTTCATGTGAAATAAAATATTCATTATTTTAAAGGAAGGGGTTTTTTTTGCTTTCCCAAGTGTGCTGCTTGCTGTCCTCCTAGACTGTATATCCTTCTAAATTCTTCTTTTCTCTGCACCAGCTTGTTGAACCACTGACACCCAGTGGGGAGGCACCAAACCAGGCTCATCTGAGAATTTTAAAGGAAACAGAATTTAAAAAGGTCAAAGTTTTAGGCTCCGGAGCCTTTGGCACTGTTTATAAGGTAAGATCACCATGTTTCTCTTGCCCTTTTCATCTTGCTCCCTCATGCAGAAGCCACCCAAAGCAAGCATGAACTAACTGGGAGTTGCAATCATTGTGAGGATTTTTTTTTTTTAAAACTAGACATTATAGCAGTTATATATTGAATGGTAGAGAGATGACTCAATCATCATTAATTGCATTATGAATTGGGTAACGTGGGAAGTTTTGCTTCAGATGTTGCAAAAAAACATACTGCTGAACCTGGAGGACAAGCATCTCGACTTAAAAACAACCACAAATAAACATATCCTGTTGTGAATATTAGGAAAAAAAAATACACACTTCAGTCAGTTCTGTGCTAAGCCATTTTTCTGTGTGATCTGGGGTCTTGTTTTTACAATTGTCAATCACTCTTTCATTAGAACTGACTCAGATGCGTACAAGTGTCTGCACACCTTCAGCTGTGTAGGTCCACAAGGTATATTTTTCTCTTGGTGTTTATCCATTGTGTTTCTTCTTCACCAAGTTCCATTTTTCTGTGCTCCTCCTTTTATTCAGGATATTCATTTCAGGCTTTGCCAGTACTACTGAAATAGATACTCATGTATCTCTCCATAAAGGTCTATATTCCTAAGCAAGCTTCCTATGGCTAGGAACTTCAGGGGCACAAGTCCCACTGACCTCTGAAAATGTGCACCTACATTGCTGGGTACTTCAGCAGAGTGTCCTTGCAGTGCTGCAACATTCACCTGCTCTGTAAATGGCCTCCTGATACCATAGATGCAGAGGAGTGAACCAGTCAGACGTAAACCTACCTGCCACTGAGTATGTTTAGGACTGGATTATTTGTACGGTATAGATGCCATCTTATTTTCATGAGAAAATGACAATTCTTTTCATCCCATGGTATATAAATTAGCAGTGGCTACTCTTTGCACCTGCAGTTGCAGCGATGCACTAATTAATTAGATTTCCATCTGCAAAAGCTGCTCTTTATGCATGTCTTGAGCTATATATACAGGGATGATAAAGAGTATGGTTTTTCAAAATAATACAGTAGAGGTGACTGAAGGAGAAATACCACTCACTTCATTAACAGGTTTTTGTTAATGCCTACAAGACACGTCCTTTGCATATTTTTGTTGTCTGCCATGTCTTCGCATTGCTCAGAATATATAAGTCTACTCAGATGATGTAAAATGTATATGTAATTGTGAGAATCAACCTGTTAGATAGGAGACTGAGTAACTCTTTGTACTTCTTTTTGGTAGGGACTTTGGATCCCAGAAGGGGAGAAGGTTAAAATTCCTGTCGCTATTAAAGAGTTGAGAGAGGCTACGTCACCAAAAGCCAACAAGGAAATACTTGATGTAAGTTTTCATGTTTGTTTTGTCAAGTTGCAGTGGTCTGTATTTTCCTCTGTAATAATTAAAGGATTTCAGGATTTTGGGTGGGAAGAAGTATTTTACACCCCAAACTGAATTCTCCATCTAGAAGTACTGGGCTTTGCAGGCCACTCTGTGAAATGCTTTTCTGTCTGCTATGAACCCCGTGCATACAGTCCAAGTACTGATGTTGTACTTGTGGGATAGCACCTAAGGAGAGGTCGGGACCATACATTCACAGCTAATTCTATTTTCTTTATTCTGATCTTTCAGCCCTTAAACTGTTACATTCATTGCCATTACAGCAGTACAAGTAAAGCCAATAACAACAGATCTAATGACACTGCAGATTGTCATAAACTAATTGCTTGGTTACATAGGATTAAGTTAACTATAAATCCAAAGGGAAGATAATTCCAGATGTCTGATTTCTTTGCCATGGAGAGCAAGAAATTATCTCACTTCCCACAAGAGTCATGGAAATTCTGTTTTCTTGCTTGGATATAGCTCATCACTTCAGAAAACAGGGAAAAATGCTATGGGACACTGACTCAGTAGTTTTTAAATGTGTGTCTACAATGGGTGAACCAGAGTCCTAACTACAAAGTTCCCTGAACTGTGAACAGCGAAAAATCTGAACTGGATCTCAAGCCATGGAACATACAGCACCAAGAAAAAATATATATATATTTATCTATAAGGAAAGGAAAATGCTGAGTGCAGAGAGGAGTACTCAGATATTCAGTGTAACTTCAGCATTCCTGTGCTGTGGTTCAGTGTGCAGTAGTAAGAACTGGGGGGAGGGAGGGGGGGGTATGTGTGCCCTCTTCAGCCCTTGGAGCCCTGAGCTGGAGCCTGCTGGGTCACTCTGAAGGACTGGTCAGCTCAGGGGTGCCCCAAGCAGTGCAGTGAATCTCGTACAGATGAAGTCTTTAAGCTTCTCCTTGCTATACTCATATGAGTGGGTGCCTCTAGACAGCATAGGTTGGAAGCTTGGATTTGGCAGGGGCTCATGGATAGAGTGCTTGTTTGCAGGGACAGCACGTGTGCCCCTGGCACGTCCCAAATGGACAGGGCAAGTGCAGGTCCACAGCCTGTTGGTGTGGAAGTGATGGTGTCGTTAATTGAACGCACAAATCTTTCAGCCACAGAAGAAACTGGATTTTTTTATTTATTTTGATAGGAACGGAACTACTCCAGCACAAATTTTATCAAAAATAAATATATAAATCTGGCTTTGGCCAGCAAAGGACACCTCAGGTAGGAAGGCTCATCTCGAATGGTTCAAACTGGCGAAGATCTTAACAAAAAGCCAGGTCTCAATAGTGAGAAATGTCAGGCTGAATGGCTGTGAACAAACCACCACCTGTGCTGCTGAGGATAATAAAGCACACTGGATTTTTCCAATCACCCTGAATAAACAGTGTTATTCCAATTAATTACTCTACGTCAACAGATTGTCCCTTATGTATCGTATTATTTGATACGCATATTGCAGCAATGCAAAAGAATACGTGGTCCATCTTAGAATCCATACATGAAGAACAATTCATCCTGATTTTAGTGTAGGTAGACTCCTGAGCAGTCCCAGCCGTTCTCTGGATCCCTGCCCTGTGTGGCCCTGGTCCCTGCCTCTCACCTGCCTGCATCCAGGCTGCAGTCCATCCTTCACTGGTGCTTCTCACATTGAGAAGCTGGCAAAGATGCTGCTCAGAAGCCTTCCCTGAGCTCTGCCTCTCATTTCCCTCTTTACAGTGATAAAAAGCGTAACACAGCACCCTTTTTGAAGACTTTGGACTTCACTGCATTCAATTCCTGTATATTGAAGGAAGGGTTAATGAATAAGCCTAGAGTACTGCATCTGGACTTCAGCAGATCAAGATAGCCACAAGACAGAGCAGTAGCTGCAGATACTGTGTGCTCTTCAGTGATGTCAAAGTATTTTCTCTGTTCAGAGATTCCGTAGCATATCCCCATGTTATCTTTTCCTTTGAATTAGGATGGTTAACAAAAATATCTTGCTTTTTTTTCAGTCCGGCTCATTTTTTAGATTATTTGGTTGGTGGAATTCATTCTGTATTTCAGAGAAAAATTTAAAAAATACTAACCAGTGAAAGATGTCAAGAGGATTGACTCCAAAGCTCCTCTCAAAACAGATTCTTACTACACAATGAAGGTCACTGAAGCCTCAGAGATAATAATGTCCAATTAAAGATGATTTGTTTTACAGAAGCACGCTAGGTATAGCACAAGCACCACAGCTTTAGCTCGTATAATCCAGGCGAGCTTTCGCTGGCTTTATTGGGGTAAAGCTAATTCAGAAGATTGTTGTTGAATACCAAGCATACTTGGAGCAGGTCAGAGCGTACCGCAGAGATTTCCAAGATAAACAGTTGAAACAAAGCCCCACTTTAAAGTCTTGGGCTACTTAGAGAGACCCACGACCACTCAATAGCTCCCTTCTGCTCCCTGCAAGGAGACGGTGGGCTATTTTACTTCGCAGTATCAAGTGTAACAGGCAGTGTCAACGCTTGGACGCTGTCCGAGAGCTGTGGGGCCCGTACGCCCACCCTGCTCTCTCAGCATCATCTCAGTTCTCAGCCCCCAGGGTCAGCCCGCACGGGCTGCGCGGCAGATGGGCAGCGAGAACAGCTCCGACTCTGCAGATTTCCCTACCCCACCCCAAAATGAGTCCAATATGGAGCTGAATCCCAACAGGAAGGAAGGCAAGGAACAGACACCCTTCACTGGTATGCTGGCTCAGTTTGGAAGCCTGGGAAGCTTTAGCGTTTCTCAGTCACTGCTTCGTCTGAGCATTGTGTAGTGGATTTGCAAGGTTCTCTAAAAAACAGTGCCACAAATATCTACGTAATTGAATAGCACGTTGTATTCTTGCTTTCTCTCTCCTCGGGCTAGCCTACGGTATCAGTGTTAGCCTTGACAGAGGGTTGTTTTTCAGTGCCCTGCTCACGTCCTGCAGTAGGTCGAGGAGCTCTTATCCACTTCTGCCAGAGATCTTCTCTAACATGTCTTCCTGCAGACCTCTTCAATTCCAGAGGCTCCAAAACAAGGATACTAAATCAGAATTAGCACCTCAGAAGAAAACTGCATTGCATCATGCTTTGCTTAGGCTGGCACGTCAAACAACAATACCAAGGCCAGAAAGTATTGCTTAAGAATTGGGGTTGCTTGTTTCTTGAACGTCACTGCTTTAATAACTTTGTTTAATAATAGTTCTTAGCAGCTACACAGCTATGTGACATCTGTGGAAAGCTCGATGGAGGATGAGTAAAGTGCTGTGGTATTTCATTTCCTAAGCTCTTAGACAGTGCAGATTTGCTCTTTTCCCTGACACAATAGTGGCCTGACTACTGGGGGGCTGCTAGCCTAATGTTGAATTGCCAAGGGATTAATAGTTGGTGTCAATCCAGATTCTGAGTTAAGGTGCTGACCTAAAAGCTTACTGCATGAAAAAAAATCCCATTTATTTCCTGTTGTGTTGATTTTCAAACATACAGCTTTAAAACTGTCTAGAAGTGAAATACTGTAAAGAAGACACAAAGTTAATTTAAAAAAATACAACTTCAGCTCTGATCTTTCCCCCCCTATTGGAATCCATTCTTTGAGCTTGCACTTGACAGTAGGTGTCAGTATAAATATAGATCTCAAGTTTAAATCCATCGGTAGTTTTTGCATACAAAACCCATAAAGTCAGGAGCTTTTACCCTTTGGCCATGTTAAAGGATGTATTCACTGTGTCCAGAGTGTATGGCACCAGGCTCTGAAGGGGCCTTTCCCTTCCTACAGAAGACCAAAGGAAGAGAAGGAGGTATCTTGGGTACCTTAGATATGTATTTAAAGCTACATAGGATCAACCCAGGCTTGAAATAGGAGTTTTTAACATATTTATGAAACTCTAACCCAAAATTCGAGCTGATCAGAGGTTTTATTATGCCTATGCTTCCACATCATAACTACCTTCCTGGTATCAGTTGCAGTGCAATATGGGTCTGAAACAGCTTTTTCAGCTGGGGACAGTATTTTCACCAGTGTTGCTTAAAGGAAGACATGTATTGAGACTTCTAAAGAGGTGAACTGATTATTAACCTGTTTGGTTTGATATGGACTGAAAAGCAACATAGTCAAAGAAGTCTTGTCTCTTAAAAAGTCAGTCAGTTCCATCCTAGATAACCACTGTTGACTTTTTGGGTTAGTACTAACCTTGGCAAAGGGACAGAGGTCTCAAAAATACTTACTGTGGCATCTCAGTGATGCTTCAGTATTCAACATCTGGACCTTCCACCAACCGGAAAAAACTTGGTTGACCGAGTGGAAAACACAAGTATTTTGTATGTGGTAGGGGGCACAGAGTTTGCAGGTAGCATTTTAGCAACCTCTTGAATGACCATCTTATTTTATACTGCTTCCAAACATTTCTGCGAGGCCAAAGGGAGCGTTTCACGTTGCCTTTCTTCCTTTCACCTCAGGAAGCTTACGTGATGGCTAGCGTTGACAACCCTCATGTGTGCCGCTTGCTGGGAATCTGCCTCACTTCTACTGTTCAGCTCATCACACAGCTGATGCCTTATGGCTGCCTCCTTGACTACATCCGAGAGCACAAGGACAACATTGGCTCCCAGTACCTTCTCAACTGGTGTGTGCAGATTGCAAAGGTAAGTGGACCATCACGCCTCCAGATCAGCTAAAACTTAAACTCTAAGGCGGAGATCTGACAGTGCATAATTTATTAATTCATTTACCTGTCTCTCTACATCTCTCTATTCCACCACGTGGTTCCTAGATACCTTCTACGTGACAGTAAAAGCTGATTTTCTCTTAAACAATTTACCATTTTCAAGCTGCTGAGCAAACTTTTAACTATTCTTCAAAATGCTCCTAGGCAGCCTAATATTATCACCAAGACATTTATGTCCAAACCAAACACCGCTAATGAAATGATAATGTGATGGAACAAAGCTGTGGCCAGGAAGGGAGTAGAATTTGGCAATTCCCGTACCAAAATGCTGCTTCGATCAGTCGATTTCTTTGGGCTGTGCCGTGGGGCAAACAGTGATGTTCTTGAATACACCTTGTGTGCCTCAGAGAATTTCAGGCCTGGGGATCAAACCTGCTGATTAATAAATACCAGTTCCGTTCTAACACGGGCTGGCTGTGACTGAAAGACGTTCAGGCACCCCAGGGCTGTTCTGTAATTTATATGCACTGAGTTGGTGCCTGTGATCTAATTGCAACGACCACAGTGCCAAATAAAAGACTCGTTATCCCACCAGGCACAGTTTGCCAAAGAGAAGAGCGGCAGAGGAGACTGAAGTACAGCCTCCAGCCCTTAGCAGCAATATGCTGTGTTTGGAAGGTGGGTAGCCATTTGCCAGCATGTAAGAGTGGAGCCAAACCAGCAGAAAAATAGCTGCAGTTTGGTGGAGGTTCGTCGTGTGAGGTGTCAGTACCCGCAAAGCCCGGCTGCTTTAATGCTGCTGCTTTTGGAAACGCTGGTCTGCGAGCCGGCCGCACACTTACGGCCTTATCGGTCCCTTGAGACGTTGTGTACATCCCAGGCTCGCCCGGCTGTGGTTTGCTTTCAGGAAACATGCTGAGAACCTCAGAAATACATCCACCAAAAGCATACAGAGTACGTTTTTCATCTCGATGTGTGTACTTTTCTACAGCGTGCTCCACAGCAAGTGAGTTTTAATTGATCTGTCCACCCAGGATGTGAACTGCCTTTTTCTGACTCTTTTGCTCTCTTGCTTAAAATCAATTGCCGCTCTCTCCCAGTTTCAGCCCCTTTGGAGGATAAGCTGGAGGCCACGTTTCCCTCCTCCTCTCCCTTGTTAATTTTTAAGGTGGCAAAATCGGTCCCCAAATTGCTCCTTGAGGCATTGCTTGCCCGAAAGGTTGCCATTCACAATTGTTAGCCTCTGTTTGATTTTTTTCATGTTGGTTCAGCACTGGCCCATAGCAACCTCTACCCTCTCCACTGAGAGGTTGCCTGACCTTCAGCATACTCCTTTGTGCTGCTCTGCACTGAAGTTCTCCTCAGAGCGCTCGTAAATCACACGTACAATTTTTTCCCACCAATGTGTCTGGTGTGACAGCTCTGATAAAGTCATGATGGATTTTGGGACATTCTCTGACTCTTTAAAAATGTATTTTTGGAGGGGGAGGGGGAAATGGAGACAAATGTATTTACGTCTGGTAACTAACCAGCAGGAGGCAAGTTCCCCGGGAAGCTTATTTTTTGTTTCTGTTTTCACAGCTTTGAAATAAGTTTTTTCTTTGCATCTTTACAAGCATTATCTTTCACTGAGGTATGGAATCTTGTCTTTCAGACGAGATGTTATGACAGAGCATAGACATTCCGTGTGCAGAAACGCTGTGAACAGTGTTTGTTCTCTTTGAACACGTTGGTCTCACGCTTAATGATGAAAAATGACTTGGACACCAGGCCTGCACACAATTAAAGATCTGCTGAATTTCCTAGACGAGCAGTTCAATGTCTTTGGTGTATGGTTGTGCACGTGCACAAGCCTTTTAGCCACCAGCATCTTAAACAGCTCGGGGTGAAACTGATATTTTCTGCCTTTCGGCAGGTTTGCACCTTAGTAAGACACGTTTAGCAGGAAATTTTTTTGTCCTACTGGGGCTGGATTCTGTGATTGCTGTTTTTTTAAAGATAGTCTGTTTTCCGTTGGCAGCTTAAGATTTTTTTTTTTTTTTTTTTTAGTTTCAAGAGCTCTGCTCACTGAAGATCTATTTGTATAATTAAATGCACGCTTGTAGTGGCATTGAGCCAGTTTGTTTGGGGGTTTGTTTTGGCAACGTTAGCAGCGCAGGGGTGAAGTTCTGCTGAGGGACTGGGGTGGAGGATTCGATGGTGGTCCACGTTAGCGGTGGGCTTAGGAAAGGGGTGGAGGCTGGAAGAGAATTATTCCCTACAGTGCTCTGTCATCACACCAACATGATCATCTTGGTGTTAGCTTTGTAGGCTGTAAGTACTTTTTTATTAATTCTCTCTTCATAAAAATACAAGCACATAAACTCCCACCAGCAGAAACCTATGGACTGGGAATAATTGTGGGTTTTAGAGAAGATCTTACAGGAAGCTTAGAAATCACAAATTTTTTGATTCCAGCAAGCGACTGGTCTTCAGGGAAAGGGCAATTGGTCTCTGTGGTCAGGAACACAGCTGCTAGATTTATGCTTTAGAAGTCAAACCAGCACAATTAGTCCTATTCTTCCTCAAGAGGCAGTTGTAACAAAAAAGCACGTGTACTATGGTGAACACAGTCTACTCATGGGAGGCGGTGAAACTGGAAGAGCTTGCCTTTTCAAAGAGAACTTGCAAATAGATGCAACTCTGAACTCAGTCATAAAATTAATTTCTTTCTTTCTTTCCCTTTTTTCACCTTTGTGGCGGAATGCCCCATTTCTAGCAGGGAGAAAACAGAGCAAGCTGTAATAAGGCAGAGTATCAGCAACTTTAAATGATTAATGTTTAAATGCTCTCTATAGAGTCCTGCGTGCGTATGAATGGTGATAGTTAAACTCTGTTCTGTGCTCTCCTGGAGTCACTGGGGTTGCACCAGTGCAGCTGAAAGAAGCATTTGCCCCGTTATTTGAAACTCCTATCTTGATTTTTATTTTTATTATTTCCTGAGATAAATCCCCAAGGAACTGCATTCCCTGCTGTATTAACCTGCTACTGTCTCTTTTTTTTTTCTTCATCACTCCACCAGTGCCTCGACACTAAAAAAAAAAGGTTCCTGGAGGGTAATAGCTATTTCTCCATGTAACTGTGCAAGCACGCATCCTTATCCTGCCAGAAGCATCACGTAAATCAAAAAAGCCGCCCTTTTTCTGAAGGTGGGATAGGTTACCACGTGTTTACGGTGGTGTGCGTGCCGTTACCACAGAGCGGCTGATGTTAGGTGCCTCGTGTGCGCGCCTGAGCCCAAAGCGCGTGCTGCCTACCCACCGGTCTGTCGTATTGCAGGGGATGAACTATTTGGAGGAGCGTCGCTTGGTGCACCGTGACCTTGCCGCCAGGAACGTCCTTGTTAAGACGCCTCAGCACGTGAAAATCACGGACTTTGGGCTGGCGAAGCTGCTCGGCGCTGACGAGAAGGAGTATCACGCGGAGGGGGGCAAGGTAAAGCACATCGGAGAACGAGCCGCTGCGCGTTCATCTGTGGTTTTGCTTGCGCACGAGCCTCAAACACAGGAGGAGGGGAAAAAAAAGAGTGGGTTTTTCAAAGCGCTCAGCTGCCGTCTCAGCTTGCTGCCTTTGAAGCCTGTGGGAGTCCTCTGAAATCAGCTGAAGCAGTGTCAGGCCAGTGGGACTGCAGTGGGAGCGGAGGTAGCAGAGCAGCGAATGCTTTTGAAATTCCCACCCAGACTGTCTGGGAAAAAGCAAGATTATTAAAAAAAAAAAAAAACATTTAAGAAAAAAAAAAAAAAGCAGCATGTCTGAATTCATCAGAGTAGCCAACACCAATAACACTGTGCAGTTTATGAAGAAAAAAAGAGAAAGGGACTGCTGTATATTTGTAGCAGAAGAAAGACCTGTCAGACTTGGTTCAACACGCCTTTCTGGAGTACCACGTGCTGATGGAGGGAATGTGTCCTGCTGAGAAATTAAAGAGAAGCTGCTTGCTAATATTGCAGAGACCATAAACGGAAACCATATGAGTGCAGATCAGTCTCTGTCATACAGCCCGAGATTGGATTTGTGTCTTGTTATGTTAGAAGGTTAATAAAATAGTAATTCGACTGTTAAAAGTGTTGTCAAACTAATTTGGAAGAGATATTTCTAATATGCCTAATACATCACAAATTCCCAGGTTCAATGTAATAAATTAAAATAATAATAATAAGGGACTTGAAAGTTGCTGGCTTTACCACTGGGACAGTTGCTGGCTGGGTTTTTTTCCTTCTGCAACCAAACTCCTGGTTTGAACACCACCTGGTGGTAAATATCGCTGATAAATTTTGCTTCAGCCTCTGAAGGCTTATTTGTGAATTTTCCTAGGTTCCTATTAAATGGATGGCCTTGGAGTCAATTTTACACCGGATTTACACGCATCAAAGTGATGTCTGGAGTTACGGTGAGTCCGAAGCCAGTTATAATTATTGCAAATGGGTTGGAAAATTGCAGGATTTGCTAGTGACGCTACACAGACTTTTTTCCTCCTGTTATGAGAAGATGGAGAGATTAAAAATAAACAATGGGCCAAAATCATCTCTTCAGTAAAATTCCCATGAAATTGTGTGCTAGTGAGGTATAAGCTGTTTTGTAGAATATGCTTTCAGATGATGAGCCCTCCCCTGAAGGGGGCTGCAGGTAGGAGACTGCTCCATTTGTCCTGCTATGAAGTCCTGCTAATGCTCTTCTTCAGCAACTTCACATGAAATTTAACTGAGCTGGCAATAAAGCCACGTAACTAGAGGGAGGACTTAAAACTATCAGCCACGCTGATGTCATTCAGTGTCAATCAGTGTAACTCTGCTGTGGCCTAAAATGTTTGTGCTGTTGTGGTGTTGAGAGGACAATGCTAAAAGGGAAGTAAAGTGATAACCTCCTGAGAGAATTCATTTTATATTTGGTATAGTTCATAAACCAGCTTGAAAGAAAACTTCAAAGCAACTTACTCCAAAATTTCCACTCCATGGGCTTTTACATTCCTGGAAAATATTTAATGCAGATGATAGATCCTGTGTCCTTTTAGAAAAAGTACAGCCTCTGGTGCTCTTAATCCATTTATGTATCTTGGCATCCAAAATCTTGTTTTGTATCCTAAGCTACCGGACAATCACAACAGCTACATCACAAGGGTACGTAGTACGTCAGCCAATGACACTGAGGCAGCTGGTTTACACATCTTTCAAAAGCTGCTCTTGCTCATCTCCAAAGAGATTGTTTCAAAACAAAAATACAGCTCCCATTTGTAAAACCACTTTCTGGTTTGGAGTGAAGAGGAGTGTCCTGCATTTCCTTTCTGTGGGGCTGGGAAGTCTGTGGGATGTTCAACACTAAGATAATAACTGAGATTTTTTTAAAAACAGAACAAAAAATCCCCAAGATTTTTTAAAATACCCAAAAAAAACCCCAAAAGGAAAGCAGGACTGGAAGTCCTGTCATATGAAGAAAGGCTGAGAAAACTGGGTTTGTTCAGCCTTGAGAAGAGAAGGCTTAGGTGAGACCTTATTACCATGTACCAGTACATAAAAGGTGGCTACCAAGAAGATGGAGACTCCCTTTTTACAAGGAGTCACATGGAAAAAAACAAGAGGTAATGGGCACAAGTTAGTCCTGGGGAGACTCCAATTGGATTCCAGAAGAAAATTTTTCACCATGAGAACAATTAGACATTGGAATAACCTCACTAGGGAAGTGGTGGATTCCCTTACACTGGACAGTTTTAAGACTCAGCTTGACAGTGTGCTGGGCCATTGGACTAGATGATCCTTGAGGTCCCTTCCAGCCTGGGATTCTATGATTATTCCAACCTGTGTTATTAATTTGTCTCTCTTCAAACTCATGGCAGAAAATGCTTTTCCTGGATGGGGTTCTGACAATGCAGTGCTTCTGGGAAAGCCCTCTCCACTCACCACCTCTCTGCACCCAGGCCAAGCACCCTGCCTCCCTGAAAAGCCTCTCTGATAGTCTTCTCTTCTCACCCTGCAGGTGTGACAGTCTGGGAGCTGATGACTTTTGGGTCCAAGCCATACGACGGGATCCCCGCCAGTGAGATCTCCTCGGTCTTGGAGAAGGGCGAGCGTTTGCCCCAGCCCCCCATCTGTACCATCGACGTGTACATGATCATGGTCAAATGTGAGTTCACGTTTGGGGTTGTGAGCACTCGCCTGAGTGGAATAAGTAGCACAGTTCGTTGCCTTCATTGTGTTCCTTTTGTGTATATGCTGTGTTCTTTGTGGAGGCACAGAGACAGGGTTATGTGGAACGATCAGTGGCTCCAGACTGTGTTCCCACACTTGGAGTTTTCGCTGGGAGCATGGGATATGGTTTCATTAGTCACCCGTTCAGCCAACTAATGTTTTTGTTGGCTGTTTAGTTAATGTTACCTTCATGGCAGATGCTCGTGTTCATCCTGTTTCTCCCTCATTTTTGGACGGCCTCTTTTCAGCACACAGCTGTAGCAGTAAAGTAGCACAAGAGCTGAGGGTCCCTGAAACACTTTTTGGCCATTTTTAGGGCACGTTAAAAGGGCTTCTGGACCCCAAACCCCTTTTCCATCTATATCGGGTGCTAAAATGTTACATTATTAGCTGGCTTTCAGCACATCTAGGCGATGACTGCTACCTCCCTGCTTGCTACTGTGAGGATGCTGATAAGCAGCCCACTAGGTGGCATTTAAGACCACCTCATTGGAGCAAAATGTATCTGCTCCTGAAACAGGAGCCACACTGCCATGATCACCCCGGAGTGTGGCACTTTGGGGAAATCCTGCAGTGCCCACATGTTGCTTTGTTGGGACAGGCACTACCTAGGGTGAGTCTGATCCCTTTCTCACCAGAGCAAGCAGAAACTGGATCCAGAGGTGTGCATCTAGCCTGGGAAGTACTAAGACCCCAAAGCAGTGTCCTAGACTCATCCTCAGAGATACTGAACCCAACTGACACCTCAGCCTGTTGCCTTTCTGTAGGGTGAGTCCAGACGTAGAAAGACATTTTTCCAGGCACCTAATCAGGTACCTATTGCTTTTAAAGCACAACCAGTGGACTGTCCCCATCCCCTTTCATACCATTATACTGAATTTAAATGGAAGAGTGTGAGGATCTGGGATTTGAGCCTTCCTTCTGCCACAGGATTCAACTGCACATTTTCATTGCTCCATCACCCCATGTCTGCAGGCTGTAGTGCAGACTCTGTTGAAGCTGTGCCATTTTGTCTAAAGGAATTCAGGGTTCTCAGTCATCTGTTTTATAAGCAGAATGTTCAAAGTTATTGCACAATATTTTATTTTTATTTTACTTAAGAAGCAGTATTTAAACATGTGCAACTCAGAGATAAATTCAGGATTGCTGCAACAGCAGCAAACTGCCAAGTGCTCCACTCTGTCTAAAAACAAGAAGGATTTCTTCTTGAATTAGCAGGGGATCATATTTCTAGCATGGTAAAAAGTCACTGGCCACAGTGAGATGTTGTCTAATGCAGATTTTAGATGGTATGTTAGCACTTCATTTCTCCATTACTATGGATAGGCTGTTTCTTACAAGTTCCTCCAGACACACTAAGCTTGACCATGATTATTTTTAATTTTAAACTCAAGAGTCTCTACATCAGCTCATCTATTAGTTGGTGTTGGAATGTGTAGGTTTCTGAAGTAGTATCATGTGTTAAACCACCAGTATCTATATTCAAAATCTCTTCTAGCATTGATCCTCACTAAGCTGTGGGACTCATTTTGGTTGTTAAAGTCTGTTTACTAATTAAATACAGCTTAGATATAGTTAACCTTTCAAAATCTCCCCAACGAGGATGTTTTAGGAGACGTCTGGTGCAAAGGGTACCTTCTGCTTTAGGCTTCCCAGAATTTCATGAAGCAGTGCAGTGACTAGATGGTCCAATCCCTGTGCATTCACAGGCACCTGCTGAAGTTAGCTTGTTTCCCCTCCTTTAAGAGCTTTTTCAGATCAGGCTAATTTGGACCAATTCAGGCTGGCTACCCATTTGCTGTCCTCAGGACTGATGTGTTATCACTCAGGTGGGACCTGCCTGCTCACATGGACATAGGCCAGCAGGAGAGGAGACAGGCTCAGCCTGGAGCTTCTCCCATATGGGGTTTTATTATGTCCTTCATTCTTTCCGAAAAATGCCAAGATGTGCATTTTAAATGCTGAAAGTCACAGCAGTAGCTGACGAATCAACTTGTTACGGCGGTCCCTTACGGGTAAGTCCTTAACAGCACGTATGGTCCTGTTCTTTTCACTGTTATGGTTATTTATTCTTTTTAAAGCTCTGTGTTTGGTCACCAGAACAGTTTCATTTGTGTGTTGCTTTCCCTGTCGTCCCCCCAGGCTGGATGATCGATGCAGACAGCCGTCCCAAGTTCCGTGAACTGATAGCAGAGTTCTCAAAAATGGCCCGTGACCCTCCACGCTATCTCGTTATACAGGTACTAAACCCAGCAGTAGGAAGATATCTGATGAGGCCCAAAATGAATAGTAATGCATATGAAAACAAATAATATGGATAATTTAAGGCTAGATGTATCGTTGCTTTCCAGATCTTCATATTCAGCTAGAAGCACAAACAGAATTGCAAGACCAGTCACTGTTTTCGTAGTACTTTTCCCAGTCTAGGACCAGTAACAGTCCTTACTGCAGTCTTGAGAGGAGACTAGAGTCTGATCCTCTTACAAAGGCAGCTATTTTACAGCAGCACGTACAGAGATTGCAGGCCCGAATTCCACTAAACTCTATTAAATTTACTTAAACACACAGATCGAGATTTTGCATCTTGGGCCTCTTGCTAAATTACTTTGTCTCTCAGAGAAGGGGCTAATGAGGGCTTGAAGGGAGTGTTCAGCTCCTCTCTCACACCAACTTATCTCACAGGGAGACGATAGGATGCACCTGCCCAGCCCTACAGACTCCAAGTTTTATCGCACGCTGATGGAGGAGGAGGACATGGAAGATATCGTGGATGCGGATGAGTACCTTGTGCCACACCAGGGCTTTTTCAACAGCCCTTCAACATCCCGCACTCCTCTCTTGAGTTCATTGGTATGAAACTTTTCTTCTGTGGAAACGTAACAAGCAATTTGAAGGGTGAATTGCTTCTCATGATGTCTGTGTTTTCTTTCTCTCTCTTTAAGAGTGCTACTAGCAACAACTCTGCTACAACCTGCATCGACAGGAACGGGGTAAGTGAGATGACCTTTAGAAAAGGAGCAATTTCTCCTGTGTGCATCAAATCCTACAAAACGGTCCCTTAAAATATTGATTTTTCTCTGCTTCCAACCTAGCAGGGGCACCCTGTAAGGGAAGACAGCTTTGTCCAGAGGTACAGCTCAGACCCAACAGGCACTTTCTTGGAGGACAGCATAGACGACGGCTTCCTGCCAGCCCCAGGTGAGTACCTCTCCTGTGTTTCCATCCCACTGCCACTCATTCTTGAGCCTATTGGTTGTGAATATAATTCTTGTCCTTCCTTTTCTGTAGACAGGAAGCAATTCAAATGCTTCCTACTTTTTTTTGCTTGGTAAACACGAGTGGAAACACGTGCATTTAAGACTTTATCTACCTGCTTCTGGCTGTTTCTCATTTAGGTTCCTTCAACAGCCAGGTTGCTCGTGTTTACCATGTGTGCCATCTGGCTGGGGTGTTTGCATGCGTAGGTTATGTGTTTAAAGCATTCTACTTGGGGAAAATATCCTCTAAAAACTGGGTTTCACTCCTTGAACCATTTCAGCAATAGAAACAGCTTTCTGGCAGTTTCAGTGCTTTCAGATGTTGATACACAGAAGGCAGCTCATGGTTTCACATGGACTTACAGCGTAGGCGGTCGAAAAGTGAGCCAGTGAGCACCCAGGGAGCTGGTGCTGGGTTACACAGTCATGATGCTTTGTGCCCTTAAAAAATCCCAACCAACCTTTCCAAGAACACGCCACAGCTAATAAGGGTGCAAAGAGATGGCGCTGAAGGGAAATGTGAAGTCTCTGTTACTGGCAGTCCTGTAATTTCTAGGCATTTTTCCTCATCACTAAATATTTTTCTAGGGAAACAGCTTCTGGCAGCTAAGCTCCCAGACTGCAATTTCGGAACAGTATCTGGGACATAGCCACCCACACGTCACTAAAATCAGCAGCAGCTATCTCACTGTCTCATGGTCCAAGCCATCTTCCTGCCTTTTTGCAAACCAAATTCCTGAAGGTGAACTTGGGGGCAGCACATTTGGTGCCACAGCACAGCAGTCCCTGCCTTTGGCTCTCTTCCGCTCCGGGAAGTTCAGTGAGATGCTGTGTATGAAGAGCAAGTGGCAGCTGGCTTGAAACTACACCTCAAGTGATGCAAATGACTGCATTAGTTATCCATCTTCATTTTTATTTTCTTTTTATTCCAGAGTACGTAAATCAGTTGGTGCCCAAGAAAGCATCTGCCTCAGCAGTCCAGAATCCAATCTACAACAACTTCTCTCTCACAGCAAATTCAAAGGTCCCCACGGACTCCAGCTATCAGAATTCACACAGCACTGCTGTGGACAACCCCGAGTATCTCAACACCAACCAGTCTCCTCTGGCCAAGACAGTCTTTGAGAGCTCCCCTTACTGGATCCAGGCAGGCAGCCACCAAATAAATCTGGACAATCCTGACTACCAGCAGGACTTCTTACCAAAGGAAACCAAACCTAATGGTCTCCTGAAAGTTCCTGCAGCAGAAAACCCAGAGTACTTGAGGGTAGCAGCACCAAAAAGTGAATACATTGAAGCCTCAGCATGACCATAGAGAATTTCTTCTTGCAGCAAAGCAAGCCAGACTCGGTGAACTCCCTGGCTGCTGCAAGAACAGACTCTTGCTCGGTGCGAACGGCAACCACAATGCATCAATAAGCACACCTTTCCTTTTCGGCATGGGGGCTGAAACTGCAAAGCCTATCTGATGGTAGTTTGGGTCTTTTCTTGCCCATTTCCATGTAATAACTGAGGCCCACAGCCTGCGCTCAGATGCGTGTTGGGATGGAGCAGGATCTTCCTGGACAGAAGAAATATGGTTGCATTCCTTTAATTTTCAAATGGTAGCATGGTAAGAAGCCACTCTGGGACGAACTTGAGAGCTGTACACATTGTACAGTCAAGTTCCTTTCTACAGTCTGTATTTTTATAAATGTTTCTAACAGAATTTTTGGATCTTTTGCAAGATCAAATGCTTGTTTTGCTGGTCTGCTATGTGGTGCTCATATCACCAGCAGGAAAAAAAAAAGAAGTTACTAAATAGTTTTCCAAAACTCCTGGAACAGAAACAGTTATTCCAAACCACTGGATTTTTACAGTTTGGCTCCATATACTGCCTCTTGGCATGAAGAGGAGAAGTGCATCTGGGGGGTGTGTGGGAGATCGTGCCCAGGGCAGTACGGAGTGGATTGCTCCAGGGAACACTAGCAGAAGGAGCAGAATGGCACGACGACTCACCTACTGACCACTACTGCTAAAAACTGACAGGACGAACTCACCTCAAAGTTCATGGTTTTAAGGTGCTTGCTGGTCTGTTTTCTGATGGTCAAAAGCAAGACGTTTTTTTGCTGATCCCTTATGCAGCTGTTGAGTTGTCAAAATGCCTTTCTTCTTCAACAAAACTGTTAAAGATGTTGCCGTAACTGAAAAATGAAGTGTCAAATAATGTTTAACAGACTTTAATTAAATGTCAAGGAAATGCAAATGGTGGCAAATTGGAGCAGAATTCGTGAGACAGACTGGAAGAACTATACTAAATTAAACTTGACTAGGGCAAGAAGCACAGGTAGCTCTAGCCAAGCAGTTTTATTTCCCTTAAAGGGGCTCAGAGCAGAAATAATTTTCCCTTTTACATTTGGCGAAGAAAAGGGGTGTATCGGTGTTAACACTTTACTCACTTCAAGGCAGAATACTGCCAAATTGCTGTACCATGCTGGGGCAGAGGCTGGGGCTGGTTGCTTGTCCTTTTTGGGTTACATATCCTAGAAATGCAGGAGAGGCAGTGAGAATGAATCAAGGAAATGAAGAATACTCTGGAATGATGGAAAATTGATGGAAAATACTATCTCCGTCTTCTGAAACAGGGCTGCCTACTACTTCTTTAAAATACCCAGCATCATCTTCTGTTATCAGTGTGGAATTGGCAGGCGAGGCAAGGCTAAGATTTTAGCCTGATAGTATAAATCAATCACAACAGCAAAAGCAGCTACTCTTTAGAGGGGCCCCATGATACAGAACTTCAGAGTCTTCCATCATTAACATTCCTTATGGATGTAGGAGGGGTGAAGTGCCTAAAGTGTGAATTTAGTGAGTAATTTAGGCTCATCCCACCAGCAGCTTGGCAGTGCTATTTTAATCACACCACTAGATCAGAAAGCAGATGCACAGTTGGTGATTTTGGTACGAAGGCCTTTAGCTAGTTGAACACTGGCATCGTGCTTGAGGGTACCATAAGCAGCTGAGTTGCAGAGGATATGTAGTCGATATTAAGTAGCAAGAAACAGTCAAATTTATGCCACCACTGTGTTTTGAACATATCTGTACGTGGTTCAGTTTAAGAATTGCATCTGGAGTCCAGGATCAAGCAGCAGATCTTCAGAATATTGTTTTTACAGATTTATTGAGGAAAGAAGGAGAAGCACGGTTGTGTGAAATGTGACCCCCTTTTACAAATAACATGTTGTAAAATGCATCAGCAGCTTGTGCATGTGCAGGATTTCATAGGCCACGCTGCAGTCTAAGGTAGAGCAGTATATTGGGTCAAAATCCCAAAGATTGTCCTGTTTGGTACATGTGTGTCACTGTGACCGAGTCCCGGGCACAGTGGTATGGAGGATGCAATGCTTTCCTTCAGTTGCGACTGCCTTGTATTTAAAACACTAACCAAAATTCAGTTCCCACGTCCAATTAGTGGCAGATTTCTCCTTGCATTCCTGAGAGCAGATTTCTTGGGTCGCTCTCACAAGCGTGCAACATGTGTACACAGGCAGTGCTGCTTTTCTCCACCCACTGCCCCGGGAGGAAAGTACATAAAACAAACAAACAAAAAAAAAGATCTTAGCAGAAATCATGGATAATTTTCAATTTGCTAAATCTGTTATGTCTCCAAGCAGTACAGAAGAAAATCACATAGTGCGTGTCCTCCTGCTGAATCTTTCCGACGCTGTCTCACAAAGGCATTTATTGGTATTTTGTTTTGATCTGTTAGCTGAAACAGCAACGAACACGAAGTACTGATATGTATCACCAACATTATGTAGCATGGAAATTATTTTAAAAGAGGTTAATATGCTTGCCCTTTTAAAACTATTAAGGAGTGATTCAGTAGCAACTCATTGCTAGAGACAAGGAGATTCACCTAATGATTAAGCAATGGAAGTTTGAAAGAGCATCACTTTTTGAATATATTGGTTTTGCTGAGGAAAGTAGGAAAGAGGTTGTAGGACCCCAAACTCTTCGTACAAATGTATAGATTTCTGGTTGGTGGGATCAGCTATATTGGAAAGTAGCTCTGGTAGAGAGGCATCCTGCAAGCCACGATTTGGCTCGGTAATGATTCAAAAACCAGCAGAAAATAAAAACTGGGCAGTGTGCTGTGTCCTGCGGGGCCAATACAGCGGCACTGTGAGCAGAAGGGAGGGACCACGCAGCTGCACGGCTGTCACTGGAGGCACGGGTGCTACGCAGGGTGCTGCTCGCAGGGCAACAGACATTAGCAACGTACCAAATCATTTCCACTGAGATGGAAAAAAAGGAAAAATCAATAAGCAGCTGAAATGGTCTGGGTTTGCCACTGCAGTTCACTGCCCGTTTAACAGCCGGGAGCCCAGCACAGATCACGGCTGCTCATGAAGGCGAGCACGGTTCGGCAGCGTAAACCAGCATCCAAAAATACCTTGAAAGTTCCTCCGCTGTCTCTTGGAAGGTGTGGGTAGGAAATGCGGATTTTTAAAATGCAACTAAACAGGGATATGCAGCAGGCCATGGCCACTTGTAAAAGCTAACAGTCTTACCCACCGAGAAAATTAAAATTCGCCTTGTTACTGTATTTCTCATGGCAGGCAAAATAAAACCAGTCCCAGGTTAGGGCTTAGCGTCTCTTAATCACAAGGCAGTGGTTAACATGGAACTGCTTTTGCAATAATAATGTAAGACTTTAATAACTACTAAATATATTAAAATGTAAGTCAAGAGCCTTCATTTTACTTTGATGTTTTCCAGTGATCTGCGTACAGTGCCAGGACTTCGTTTGGGCCTTGGGTTGTTTTCTTCTGCTGCAAAGGGAGTTGGTTTAGGGAAATTTCCTTCATGTTGAAATTGGTCTTGTCAGGCAAATTCAATCAAGAGGCCACGGGCTTGCTTTTGTTTCCAGCTGGCAGGCAACAAGTGCAGTGAATTCTCTGGAGAGGGCAGCTGGAACTAGATGGTGACTTCTGGAAGGCCTCAGCAATGGAAGGGGCCAGTCCCTTTTCTGTAGAGCCCAGCAACAGGACAAGGAACAATAGGGATAAGCTTGAGCATAGAAGGTTCCACCTCAACATGAGGAGGAACTTCTTTCCTGTGAGGGTGACAGAGCACTGGAACAGGCTGCCCAGAGAGGTTGTGGAGTCTCCTTCTCCGGAGACTTTCAAAACCCGTCTGGATGTGTTCTATCAGTTAAAATGGTCTGGGGGCTGGTTCTGAACCGTTGACCCTGTCTGTTTAATTTATTTATGGAATAATAAATTTCTCCTCTTTCTGCAAGAAAACCTAGTGTTTCTATATGAAATTTGGACTGATTTTATGAGTACCAGAGCTGAAGTTGCCCAACACAGAGATAGTGGATTCTTAGTGCAGTATAATTCTGCAGTAATTTATTTGACTTAAGCCACATGAAAACTAGAAGATTTTAGCTTCTATATAGTTTTTTTTTGTTTGGTTGTTTGTTTGGTTGTTTTTTTGTTGTTTTTTTTTTTTTTCCATATTAGAGAAGTACAGAAATAGATTTTAATTCTTGTTAAAGGAGAAATGGTTAAAATCAGGATTGATTGAAGTATTTGCTTTCTGGTAGGAGCAAGGAGTCTTTTGAGGTCTCTTAGGCGAGCTTCAAAAACACCTAAAAGTTGCATGATCGAAGCTTTGTTTTCAATTATTCATTTGTTTTCAATATCTGAAGGTCATACAACAGGCTGGGATGGGGAATGCAGCTGTCATTAAAAATTTACTTACTTTTTGTACTCCAATTAAACTTACAGATAATAGCAGATAAAAACAACCATGCAATTGCTTTCCTGATGAAGGCACTGATTTATTGATACTGAACTTGGCTTCAGTGTACTTACACCAGGAATGAATTTGTCTGCAAAGGTTTGCTTCCATTTTAGGAAGAAAAAAATTGACAGCTGTAAAAACAGCAGGATGTGATACTGTCCTTGGTGAGGTTTTTTCTTGGCAGCATGGTATATGTATCCTGCAAAACCATGACATGCCCCATTCCCTCCAAAGACACAGTCAGCTAATGCTGTTATGTTAAATTAGGGATTCAGTCCCTTCCACTCCCTCTGCAGTCAATGAAAAAGGGAGGAGGGATGGATCTGTGGTGGGGATGGGGGTGAAGGAGTTGCCTTCAGAGTCCAAGCACTGCACCTCTCCTGCATTTCACAGGGTCTGCGAATTTTGCTACATTGAGAGCAAGAACTTCCCTGAGAAATCACCTCCTGTTCACTTCGCTAGACCTGCAGGCTGGTGTTTCAGCAGTTCATTGGGGTATCAGGAGGAACAAAGGTATTGAAACAGTAAGTGCTTTTGGAAATCCAGCCATGTAACTTTGGCTTTTGAACAATACCTCCTTTTACAGAAGACAGAGGAGACGCTGCAGTGAATCGATAGATCCTGCGCGTGTCTTGGACATAGTGACTTATGGGCCAATAGTACCTAGAGCAACTGCAGAAGTAATTGGGATATGCAGAAATAATGCAACCTTCTGTTACATGTGATCAAAAGAAAAGAAATGGGACCCAGCGGCTTCTTCTGTCTGAGTCAGAGCTGGATTTATAACATATGTACTCAGCTGTAGCCATCTCATACATTCTTAGACAGAGAAGTTCAGTAGCTACACCAAAGCAAGCCCCTGGCCATGACTCATCCCTAATCAGTGGTGATTAAATCTGATTTACACTCAATATATTTGCAAAGGTCTGTGAACATATTAAAACTGTTTCTAATGTGGAGAAATAAAAAAAAAAAAACAAACCCGTCACAACACCAAAAGCCTCACTAAAGATGGCATTTGGAAGTTACTGTAAAAGAAGACTTCTCCATGGTTGATGAAGGATCAAGAGGAGGGAGCTGTGTATAGAAATAAAAGAAATTATTTGGTTTTATATTGATGTCTCAAGGGTCAGGATTCCCCAGAAAATCCCACCAATTTTAAATGGAAATGGATCAGACCAAAGATTGTTGCACTCCTGTCCCTAAGGATTTTTCTTCTACGTGGCTGTCCATCTCTGTTGTGGGATTGTTTGCTTTGTCCCTTGCAAAACTATACCTAAGCTTATCTGTAATATTGGAAATTGATCTTGAGCATTGGATTAAAGAGATGGTTTTACTGTGAGATTTCTTTCTAGTGAGCTTAGACTTCTTCACAGCAGCTACTCTCTTACCTACAGCCTCTGCTCTGAGAGAGAATTTATCACCTCCGTAAGGTAAAAAATTAAATCCTACTAGATTATTGTTTCCCTGTAAACTGTGTGTCTATTTTGGTGAAGAATGCACGAATTGATACAAAATCTGCTTAGGAATAGTCACAAGACATACTTAATTTTTGCCCTTTATTTTTGTTATGAAGAGAATTGTTTTGAATATCCCCCAGGCTTTGATGGGAATTTTAGAAAAACTGTTAGTAATGGTAAAGATAAGAGTATGCCATTACATGTTTGTTTTTTCAAGAGGAGGTTTGCTGACACTATAGGCAAAATATGCTATGCAACATGTCACTGTTGGAGGCCTGAAGACAGGCAGATTATGGTAGGAACCATGCAGATAACAAGATCCCATGAGTTTGGTGGGTTGTGTCATTCTTACTGGACTAAACTTTCATCTCCTTTTTTTGATGCTACTCCAATGTGCTCTTTAGAAGCTTTGAATTTCAGGAAACATCAAACAAGTTATCTTCATGGTGCTTTCAGAAAGACTGATGGTACAGGCTTGCTGTCATCACATTGTCATCTTGTCCAAAGTGGCTCAATTGCAATAAATTAAAGCTCTGATTTGACCGAGGAGAGGCTTGTATGTGCACTTCTAAGGACAAACTCCTGCTATAAGCCTGTAAAATGACTAAGACAGATGAGGAGGGCTTATATTTTAACCAATCCTTAAGGTCCTCCTCATGCCTTTAAGTCTGACTGATACAACTACATGCAATGAGTAAGAACATTGGGTCTAAATTATGAAAACAGCTGCAGCAGAAGATGGCTCTTAAATCTTCTCTGGATGTCCGCGTGCACATATGTGTGTATCAATCAGCTCTGTCTTCCTGCTCAGCATCCAGCTGAGCGTCCTTCTAGACAAAGCTTTACTGAACCATTTTCAGCAAATTTGAGTGGAATTTGATGAGTAGTTTCAGCTGAGGTGTTGTATAAGGTGAATTTTGCAAGGATTTAAAGTGCCTGCTAAAAAGTTTTTAACCAAGAACTTTCACTTTATTATTTGCTATTTATCAAGAGTGTGTGAAGCACTGAGTGGAGTAATGGGCCATTTTTGGCTTTTCATTTTAGTGTATTACATATGCCTCGATGGTGAGTGTTATTATAACCATGGTGAAAACCTTAAACTGGTAAGAGTAAGGGTTTAAGAAACATGACCACCAAGCAAAGAAGAGATTGAAACCACAGCTGAGATGGAGTCTGGGAGGACCTGGTTTTGGGATCACTCCTTTCCAGGACACACTTGAATCCTCATTAAGTTGAGCAATGTCTGCAGAAGGCTGCTAGCATTGCCTTGTCTTTTTCATGGGATGTTTTCTGTACCCAGCCTTTTTTCTGCATATCACTGCCTTACAAGCTCATAAGGTCCACGCAACCCACTAAACTCAGGGCCCTTTGTCAGGGAGTTGCAGCTGAGAGAAGACTAATGCAGCGTCCTACAGCTTGATGCATTGTTTGCCCAGGAAGGAGAGAAAGTGCCCAACTCGGTTATTAATACAGACACAAGCAAAAGAAGTTTAAGGTTTTTTCCTATTCAGTTAGGTTTTTTTCTATGTGTTTTCCGAAATTAAAATGACTTCTGGAATTTATTATTTCTTGTCTTTCTGCTGATAGGCATTGTAATACAGGGTATATTTTGTATCCACAGAATGAGTAGTTTCCCATATAGTGAAGATGTTAAGAACAGCATTGTTTCTTCTTGGATATTCACAGAAGCAGCCTGAGATCTAGATGCTTACCAGTTTAGGTTGAAAGATGAGCAGTTTTGGTTTTCCTCCACTGGATTTTAGTGAGGTGAAAAGTTAAAAACTGTCTGTAAGGAAAGGACTACTATAGAAGAGAGCAGCCTAGAAGCATAAGTGCTAGAAGCTAATTGAATGGATACAATTACATTTTAAAACCCCCTTTATCTTACGCAGTGTTAACTTTAGTGTAATGTTTTTTTCCTTTCTGGGAGGCAATGTCACACTAAGCTGATACTGGTGTGATTAGATAAATGTTGCTCTTACATGTATACCGCCTCAGTGGCTTGTGTGTGTACAAGTTCTCCTTCCTATTAGAAAATATCCTTTTACACTTTAGCTAATGTAAAAGGACACAGTAAAAGCATCCTATGCTTAGGAAATACAGTTAAAAGTGTTTGGAAAGTTGGAATTTATAAGAATGAGCAGGTCTAAATAGATGTTGCAGCTGGTGTGAGGGAAAACCCATAGAAAAATGGAAAAAAGTTCTGCTGGAAAAAAAAAATAAATTGAGGCACATGTCTTGTTTTCAATTAGTGAACTGTAAATTTCTTAGAACTTCTGGGTGGTATCAGATCTCAATTTTTTGGCCTCGATATTTCATGCATATATTACTTTGCTCAGAGAGGGAGCTTCCCCAAGTTCAGCTGCAGCAGATCTTCTGCAGAGGAGATCCTTTCCTGGTGGTTAGGCATGGGAGCCCTATCCAAACCCAAAGGATCCAAATCCAAGCCATTTATAGATAGGTACAGTATAGCACTAGGAGGGGATTGTTATTAAACCAAGCAGCAAAATTTCTTCTTGCAATCCTTTCCCACCTATTCCCTGCCCATATATTCAAAATAAGTCTGTTCTCACGTGAAAGAGAACAGGAATCTGGGAAGCTGATACTGAGTTTCAAAGTCTTTTTTTTTTGCTGCTATTGTGGTTGTCTAGTTACTGTTTCAACAGGAAGGTGTTTAATCAACGTTAAGGCAAAAGGCAGAGAAACGAGCTGGTGATTTCCAGAAGGAGAAAATGTCGGGCTGATTAGAGTGTTTCTTTCTCAGGATGGAGTAGACAATACAAAGCATGTGATAACACGCTCAAGATATACCTCAGATCCCCACCAGCAGCCCTGTGAATGAATGGCACATTTCCTATCACAGCTTTCACAGTCCGAGGCTGATAAGAAATGTCTAGTGCAGCAGAGCGTGTTTGTACGAGATCCTTGAATACACCTTTGGAAAACCTCAATCTTCTCTCAGGCAACAAAAACATGAGAAGTTCAATGAGACGAAGCAGTTCCCTCTGAATTTTTAGCCTGTAAACTTGCTGGTTTATTTAATTTGATTTTTCGTATTAGGTAATTGTATTCTCCAGCTCATAGGATGGCAGGAGGACAGGAAGAAAGAGGATATTTCCCTTAAGCTTTGATCTGGAGAAATGAACTGTTTGCTGTCCAAGTGGGTATAATGTCTTTTTTGTGCTTTAAAATTTGATTGACACTGGCAAAAGGGACATATTATGCACATAGCACATGCAGCCCTTCATATCCTGCTCGATGTGTGAGTTGAAGTCGTTAATCTCACCCATTTCCTATGCTCAGCACTGTGTGCCAAGACACTCAGAAATAGCTAGGGATTTGGGATGCCTTAGCTATTGGGTGTCCAGCTAAAGAAACTTCTAAAGGTCTTGGTTTTCAGAAAGCTTTGAATAACCGTCCTCTGAAAATTAGGCTTGTAAAATGTCTGTCAGCAAGTGAGTGGTCTCAGTCCTTGGAGGTATTTGTGGAGTGGACATTTTCACAGTTGTAGGTTGGGTGTGATGGAGCATCACTGCCATGCTAAGACAGTCTTTCAGAATCATGCTTCCATGGACTTCAACTCTTACCTGATGTGTTGTGCTGCTTTCCTTGGATTTGTACTTGGCTGGCACAAGAATAGGGCAGGTTTTCCCATTGGGATAAAAGTCGTGGTTTTACTTTAAATGTAAAACAAGGAAAAAAGAAGTACCTTCCTGAGGTATCCCAGTATTGCGTTCAGTAGGATGCAAAACAGGTATGCCAAAGTTGTGACTTTCATGCTATGAGTTTTAGAGACAGAGGAGCAATGCCTCTGCTGTGCAGGAAATTTGCAAACATCAGGTTTAATAGAAATATCAAATTCATCTTGCTCTGACTGGTGTTCCCCAACACCTGCTCCTATCCTATCTTGCCCTATCCCAGTCCTCACCTCTACAGCCTCACAGCAGCTTCCAGAAGTGCTGGTTGGACATGTTTCATAGATGAACTCTAAGGTCAAATCGCCAGAGAATAAACAATACATGGAACAGAACCAGCAGGTACCAGCTTGTCTTCGTGATACAAAGCTGAATAATACCTGGGTAAACAGATCAAAAGCAGCTATTGACAGATCGGCCACTCAAGAACCCAGTGACCTCTGAAATGCTGGAGGCCTGCAAAAGTCCAGCAATGGCAAAGTATAAGATGAACCGCTTATGTGGAGAGTGAAGACGTGGGGAGAGATATAAATTACATCCCGGATGTTGCAATGTCCTACAGCTAACACCTCTGTTATCTACAGTGGTGTGTGCGTATAGCATACAATTACACACTCTTAATCTGAGGAATAAATACGTCAAGGAAAAGACAGTTTTTATCTCTCTGCTTCCAAAGCTTCTTTCATTCTTTTAAAAATAATATAATGCAAAGTAATAATAACAAGATTTGCTCTTCAGGATGTCTGTGGCCAGTTTGGCGGGTTCAAAAGATAATCCTTCACACCTTTTGGCTTTAAATAAATCACTTTTTGTGTAGAGTTAAAAAACAGCCTGGACTCTTTTTATTCTTCTGAGGAACCAATCTTATGAAATACCTCCAAGCTATGTAAATGCTGGGGTCATCATGCAAACACATTTCTCAGTGGGGCAGGTGGCTAACATATTTTCTTCTGTCTTGGGGACCACAGGAATAGGGTTTGTCCGTTCTGCCATGATATGAAGTAGCCAGTCCATTAATCCTTTGCAAACTCTTTGTAAAGGCAGAGAAAGGATGCTGGTTTGTGCAAATAAGCACTGTTGGGTTTGTTTACAGAGGTATCCAGTTCGCCGTAATGATCTCACGTAACATGGAGACCTTGACTTTTTCCTTTCCATATTCTGTTTCCAGACTTCCCACTGTCCTCCTCCCCATGAAAGCTGTCTCGCAGGTAGGGTTACCCATGAAAGTTACAGGGGCTGGTCACCTCCTGGCTTCGCAGGGCTCACAGGCTGGTGACACAGGGTTGGCAGCAATTGCTTCTTGGAATATAGAATTGCAACTTGAGCTGGGTCCTGAGCCCGGCCAGAGAGCCTGGAGTCCTCTCCTCCCAATACCAACAGATGAGGGAACAATCTGAAATGTTAGAACATGCAGAAGTCTTACATGAACTTCTCAGGGAATAATACCTGCTGGGCTTTATTTAAAAACTCCATCCCTCTCTTCAGTGGGAAAAAGCAAGATGCTTCTCTATTCAAAACAGCACCTTTTTGGTCCTGGGAAGATGCACGGCGTGATGATGACAGTAACGGTTATGAATAAGGTTCTTGGTAGGGAGGATTATGAGAACAAGAGGCGGCTCAGCCTTGGTCCAGCTGAGCTTTCCAGAAACTGATTTCATGACCTCCCCTGTGCCAAGACCAGCCGAAAGAACAAGTCATGCGTACATTTTATGTGGACCATATGCCACTGATTTTCTGCTCTGAAACACAGCCGAAATCTTTCTCTGGTTAGACAGAGGTGTGTGGGTAATGCATTTTACCAATACCTACACTTCATGTCTAGAGCAAAACACAGGTACTTTTTAAAGCAATTCCTCTACAGATTTATTAAACACCTGCTCTTAGTCCCTGCTTGATCTTTGGCTCAGGCCTGCACTGAATAACAATTGATTCTGCTTTTAAACACAACATTGGATATTTAAAAAAACCTTACTCCTCCACCAAAATGAAAAAATCTCTTCCTCTTAAAAACCAAGATATTTATTTTCCTGCTCTTGTGCTAGCACATGTCTGCTTCTTTCCATGGCCTTGCTCCTGGCCAGCTGCAGTTCACTTTCTCTACTGAAGTGGGGTGGAAGAAGAGTGGCTCTTCGGTTTCTAAACTGTGGTTTGCCAGCCCACTGCTAAAAGCTCCTCTTCTTCCCGCCACCATGTGTGACCTGTGGAGCCCTGTGTCCTCTTTGACGGCTTAGCTGTGGCTGCATGGCTGCTAATCTCATCTTCTCACACGCCCGGAGGGCTAAACCATTTGACCTGTGACCTTCAGCTGATCTGAAACCTCCATCAATCCTTCTGAAAAGTTTTACTGGAATCAGGGCTTCCAAATGACCCTTTGCATAGTTCCTAAAAGAAAATGAAAAAAAAAAAAAAACAACAAAACAGCAAACGACTCAAAAAAACCCCCAGCTCTGTGCTGTTTTCTGTTGTTTTAGCAGAAACCAAACATAACTCATAAAAACACAGGCAAGAAAAATAGAGCATGCTGGTTGCCAGAAAAACAAATCGTAACAGAACATAGAGGGGCCTCTTGCAGGGAGGAGGCAGGGAAGAAACACCTGTGATTTCCATTGAAAATCCCCTGATATCTACATCCCCTCCACTCTGCTCCAATAAAAGTTCTCATGTGCTCTATCTCTGACCCTGGGGCAAGGTCTCCATGTGAAGAGGTCCCTCCTTGTTGGGCTGCTTGGACGCAGCCCCGAGCTCTGGACCCGTGAATCAGAGCGCGCAGCTGAGGAGCACACGGCGTGCCTGCCAATTGTCCTCATGTCATTGCTATGGTTATCTTAAAGTGCTCTGCAGATGTTTGCCTGCTTTAAAAAACAAAAGGAAAATAAAAAAAAGCAAAGAGAGAGGAAGATAAAAACAAAGCTTTAAATTTCCCCTCCTCCCTGACTGTTGTTATCACAACTGCTAAAAACCTTGGACGGAGGCAGAGCTGTTGTTGCTGGTTGGGTTTTGGATGGTCCTTAGAGGCTCTTGTGGAGAGAACATGCCCAGATGGCCCTTCCATGCCCGCAAGCACATGCCAAGCACATCCAGTGACAAGAGAGCAGGAAACAGGGCTGGTGCCCAGGTGCACGGCACTTGGACAGGCTCTATTCTGCTTCGGCCCTTCTCAGAGCTGAGGGACGTTCACAGGAGCTGTGCTCAGCCCTGCGACATCCCCTCCACACTAACTGATAAAAGCATTTGCATATAGTTTTCCTAAAACTCCTTTATTACCGTGTGAACTCTGGGAATTGAAGTCAGTTAGGCACAGGCAACTGAAATAGGTACCCCTGCACCATATCATGGGCACAAATCCTCCTGGAAGCTCTCACAAATCAAGCTTCAGGGTTAGAAAGTGTAACTGCACAAGAACAGCTCAATGGATAAGTGGCTATTGAGATGTGCTGCTTCCAAGGCCCCTCTTAGGGCTGTTGAGCAGTGTAGACGTGCCCGTCGGGATAATCGCAGCTCTGAGCTTTAGCACACAACTCAAATATCCCATTTTCAGCATTGAGTCATGTAACTCCACCTGCAGGTGCTTTAGCAAACACCTTCTAGTTGCCTGATTATGTCCCAAGTTAGTGATTGTCCTTCACCAAATGCTCCTTGACCAAAATGCTCAGGGCCAGTGGGGTTTGGAGAAGAGATCTGAGACTTAATATGGACCTGAACATGGTGTTTAAAGGTTTGTTGTCACAGTTTTACAACTTTTTCAGACTTGGTGTTTATAGGAGGCAGGAAGATAAATGACGGGAGAGATAAGTCATGTGGGTGTGATTTGGATGAACAGAAGAAAATACCAAACAGGCCCTTAAGAAGCTGCTCCGTGTTACAACTGCTGCAGCAGTTGCACAGGTACGTCCAAATGCCATGCAGAGATGTCACAGGGGTGTCCCGCTTTCCTGGACTCAACAGGAGATTTTTTTCATCAACTTACATGAGCCTTGGATCACACTAGAAATGAATGTGCATGTCCTCAGCAGCAGCAGCAGCAGCATCACACTGGCTTTGGGGGTGTTACAACAGGACACAATCCACTGGTCATAAAGTGAAGAGGCTGTCCCCAAACCACACAGAAAGAGAAAGAGCCTGAGGAGAAAGCTCCCTCTGTTATTTCACGGGTGCTAAGTTCAGATGCACAGTGTTTTCAAGAACATTTTGTGAGGCTGGAGTCGCTAAATGTAGCTTCAAAATAATACAATTTCCTTCGCAAAATGGGGTGAAAAATCCTTATTAGGAAAGCAGAGCTCAACTCAGGGCTGAATAGAGAAGAGTCTTGCTATAAAAAGCATTGTTGCCTCTCTCTGGAACATAAGCCCGTGCATATAAAGAGCTCGATTCAGCAATATATGCGATGCTTCGCTGACCTGGGGTCTCCAAATTGTTTACTTTGCTGTAGGACAGGAAGAGAGACACGGCTTGAAACTATTTGACTAGTCCTTTCTTTGGAGCTGCCTGATTTACCTTCCAAAGGGCAAAAGAGGGAGCTCATGCTACAACAAGAAGACACACTATGCAATAGATAAGACTTTCTTCTTAGGACAAGGAAGATTCCAAGAGTTCTGGCACCTGAAACTTCCCTGGACTGGTCAGAGCTGCCAGAGCATCTCCACAGCTGAGGGAGGCTTCCACTGAAACAGATTTATTTCAACAACCAAAGACTGTGTGAAAAATTGCCAATTTTATTAGAAGTTCTTCATTTGGGGTAGGCTTTGAAGTTTATCAACTCACTGAAGATGCTCCCTAGTATTTTTATTTCCTCCTTTCCTTTTCTTATCCTTCTCCCCCACAAGAAAAAAACACCAACAAACACCAACCCAGGTGATGGAAAGAAATGGGCTTCAGGCAAGAGGAGAAATCAGGAAACATTTTGGAAAGTACTTCAGTAAACACTGGCTAAAACACTGAGGAAGTGGGTTTCTTTGCATCTTGGAGCGGAGGAAGTCTCTGTGATACACTCTATTAAGTGATTTCCCATTTTTTTGCACACACCATATCTTCCTTCTGTTTTAACTGGAGCCGTGGCTTTTCAAACAGGTGCCAGAGATGCACTGAACTGGTTTTTTGCCCCATGTGCAGTGCCTGGCCATGCTCCCTCCTAGGCATCACGGAGCCTCAGCTGTGGCACAGGGATGTGTTGGGGGACCTGTCCTGGGTGGCATTGTAACCAGGGTACTAGGCCCATTTACAAATCCACTCTTGATTTCTTTTTGGGGGTTTGCTCAGTGCTACAGGGTGTGACATCTTCAGGCTGTGTCCCAGAGAGAACAGATTAAAAATGACCCTATACAGATTTAAAGAGGAAAAAAACTTGAATTAACATAAAAAAATGCACATTCCAGTAGTATTCTTGGTAAAAAATGTGTGTAAGAGATCTGGCTGTGTGGTCAGTTTAGTACTTGCTCTGCCTTGGTGTCAGACAGCACAGCCTGTCTCTGAAGCTTGCTAAGATGTGGTGTGGCCAGAGCTCCCCAGCTTGTGCTTCTGCATTCAAGCTAATGTTACCACTCGCTAGTCATTTTGGTTTGGTTCTCCATCTGAGGAGATCACTGTCCAAAGAGGGATAAAGGGTTCCTTTCTTCTGGGTAACATCTGAAATCACAGCCTGGACTTCAGTAACAGGATACTGGTGGCTTCAGTTCTTCCGATAAGGGGGAATGCTTCTTTTCCTTGTTATTGTTAATCCTATGAGTGGAGATCAGTTGCAGTGCAGGTGTCTGATTTTCATTAAAATTGCAAATTGGACTGGATGCTTGATCAGATAACAAAGACATCATTGAAACCATGTGTCTTCCTTCAGCAGCAGAACAGGGGACAAGACAAAGAATTTCCCAGTGTGTGTCCACTTGTGCATATTTACTGCGGAGAGTGAGTCTTAATACTTTGGTCATGGGTGAATAAATAGCTTCTAAGAAATGCCAGCCCTATCAAACTTGCTGCAGCTTTGGAACAGCTTTTGAGTTGAATAGAAGAACTACAGTATTAGCCCTTTGGGGAAAATACAGGCTGTTCTCAAAGGAAATCAATTAACTGTAGCATCTCTTTGGTCCCAATGCGGCGGATCTTCCCTTTTTGTCAAAGCACTTAAGTGTTTTCTTAGCTTTAAGCATGAGCTTAAGTGCTTTGATGAACAAGGGTGGACTTTTGCACATGCTGCTGTCCTCTAAAGAATGAAGGCCATGTGTTTTTTACTATGGGAAAGAGAACAAGTTAGTCAGAGAGGTCCAACAAGTCCTTCTGTTTGGAAATCATATGCAAAAAGCTTGCCTGGAGTAGTAAAGAGTGAGGGCAGATGGCATATACACCATGCTTAGAAAGGAAGTTCCTTGTAGAGTGTCCTCTTGGCAGCTAAACAAAGTGATTCTGAAGCAAACAAACACACAAACATCGCCTTTTCCTCAGACAACCTCTTCTGACATATGTTACTACATTTATACGTCTTTATTATTTTTTTTTAATCCTTGTCCTCTTCTCCTGTTCTTTGTATTGATATACCTATGAACTTCCCTTAAATGATGAAGGGAACAGCTAAATAAAGTTTCATCTGACCTGAACTCTTAGCTAGCAGGTATCTTGGATAGGTTCACTTTAACCCTCTAAACACTCCAGAAGCCATGAGAAAGGCACCAAGCCATGTCTACTCATAGATGTGTATGTCTGTCTAAACTCTGTGAGACAGGGAGTTTTCAGCTGTGATCTGTTTGGCTGGTGTTTGCAGAGCTTTTGAAGAGGATGCATTTAAAATGGCACATGTTACAAGGGTACTCAGCATTAGAGGACAACTGAATGGTACGATCTTGGCCATTGGTAGGCTTACATGCAGCCACAACATAATGCTTACGTGAAAGAAACTTTGTTCCTGGTGCAGGGGAGCAAGGAATGCCTTATTTGGAGGTTCTTATGCTAAGTCCGCTTTTCTCCATCCCAAGTGTTGCAGGAGGAATTCCTCAAGGAGTTTAGACAGGTCATAGCTTGAGAGTGACAATAATTCTTGACTTTTACAATGAGACTGTAATGAGAAGTTCATCGTGCTCTTCACTCACAGAGAGCAACTCAACTTTCAAAGTATAATTTGTTGTCCTGGTGTCCTTGAGTAAAAACCTCCTCAGCTACGGTTATCTCCAACAGAAGTCCCATCTAATCCATGAGCTAGCTCACTTTGCACTGGGTGAAGGGCAAAATATGGACAGTGCTTGTCCCCGTGGTTCTGGCCGTGAGAACAAAGTTGGGCAGAGGCAGGTGGTGGTGATGTGCTGAGTCAGCTGTGCCTCTGGATGCCCTGGGTGCACATGCTGGTTAAAAGGGCAAATTCAGATAAACCGTGCAACTCTGAGAAAAAGCTGGACTTCTTACCCTCAAAGTGCTGTGAAATGCCTCTGAAAGACTGTGAAACATGATGTTTTCCAAGGAGCAGGCATTATTTAAATATTAGAGAAATATGCAAGAAATTTCTTTGGGACTAGGACACATAACATAGACACACCAACTGATTGCTCCGCCAGCTTCCCATGCAATAAGCACTCTGCGTGCCTTGTTCACTTTCATCCCTTGGTAAATGGGAGGTAATTTGAAAATATTTTCATTCCTCTCAGCGCATCACTTGGGATGTCTGTAGAATCACTCAGCGTCACGATTCCAAGAAATCTGCCAGGATTATGTTCTGAAGTTTGCTTTGGATAAAAAAGGACTCAAAAGGTCATAGATTATCCCAGGACATATCAAAACATGCATTAAAAATTTCCACGTTCTTGAACTCATGGTAAAAGTCAGGCATATTCACTCAGCTTTGCTCAAGTTTAAACTCAAGGGACCTTATCTCTACTTGCCAGTGTGTCAGTGCCTTGAGAAGGGAGGTGGAAACTGCTTATTGGACTCTGCCCGTGTCCTGTCAGAGGGGCAGCGGGTGCCAGAACGGGGGGGGGTGGGGGGTGGGGGGGGGAGGGTTTGGACTGTAAAGCATGGGGAACCCGCAGCCCACAA
>WTSP01012159.1:0-69586 GCA_025331215.1 Actenoides lindsayi
CGGGTCTCTTTCCGTGCGGTGGTTTATTATTTTTCCCCTTTTTTTTTTTTTTTTTTTTTTTTTTTTTTTGGTAGCTTTGCTAGTTCGTAGAACATTGATGACTTCAGTATATAAACAAATGCTTGCAAAACCTCTTTGTTCTGGAGGCAGCTTGCATTATTTAATCCGGTCTGCAGTTGCATTACAAGGGAATGACTGCGTCGTGTGCTTCTAAAAATGATCTCAGTGTGACGTTTGGGTGTGCTGCAGACATCACCAAATCATCGTTAGTAACCTGGTGCAGACAGCAGTCTTCGCTGATGAAGGGTGAGGACTGAGTTAGTACAAATTACAGTGATTTTTCAGAACTTGGACCTAAGGCCAAAAATCACTTTTTCTTTTTTCCCCTGCAGATTAAAAAAAAAGTCATCCATTTGCTTTTCCTCTTTGCAGGTCATTTCTTTTCTTCAATCTTCTCAAAAAAAAAAAAGAAAGAAAGAAAGAAAAAGGGAGGTTAAAAAAAGCTACTCAGACCAGACTCTTCAGACAGACCTAGCAAATGAACAGGATAACTGGCTCTCTTATGATTCTCTTTTTATGCTACAGAAGTTTTAGATTTTTAACTTTTTGTCCTTTTTAAGTAAATGGGAGTTTTGATTTTGACTTCAATACGGTCTGCCTTTCTCCTTCTGGAAGAAATGTAGTTATATAATTTGAAATATCTCAAAAGCTTTCTGCTTGCTAAAATAAAAGAACCGTAGCGCTTACCCACAAGTAGTCTTTGTGGCAACTTCTGCAGTGCTATCTGGTGTCAGCATCTTGGCTCCGATAAATTGTCTTAAATTGAAAACCAGAACACAACATGAGTATATGGAAAAAATGGTAGGGATAGAAAACAGCAAAAAACCTGAGCCATCATACTTTAGTATCTGCTCTACAGCTCAGAACACAACTCCTGAGCAAAATCCAGGTTACACCTGGAATATCTGCTTCAGTTAACGTATCATAGAATGACTTGAGCTGGAAGTGACCTTAAAGATCATTTAGTTCCAACTCCCCTGCCATGGGCAGGGACACCTGCCACTAGACCAGGTTGCTCAAAGTTCCCTCCAACCTGGTCTTGAACACATCCAGTGATGGAGCATGAACAGCTTCCCTGGGCAACCTGTTCCAGTGACTCACCACCCTCATGGTGAAGAACTTCTTGCTAATTTCTAATCTAAAGCTACGCTTTTCCAGTTTAAAGCCATTACCCATTGTCCTATCACTACAAGCCCTTGTAAAAAGTCCCTCCCCAGCTTGTAGGCCCCCTTCAGATACTGGAAGACCACAATAAGATCTCCCCAGAGTCCTCTCTTCTCTATATCTGCTAGGAGAAAACTCAGTGTCTCTCATATCCCAAACAGCTGTGTCTTTGGCCATAGAAATATGGTCATTCCTGCCCAAGTCATCACCCAGTGCATAAATTCCTCTTTAAATGCACAGAAATTAATGGGACTTAGTTGCATGTGTTGAAAAGGAGGACACACAGCTCCAAATCCCTGCATCAGGGCCTGGAGGATGGCAGAGCAGGAGCACTGATGTGATTTCATAACAAATACTTGGGCTTCAGCCTATGCACCAGGCATTAAAAAGTATTACTACAGATTGACACCAGGTAAGGAACATGTTGTCAAATAAGAGAAGCTGCATTTTGAAGACATAGCTTGTCTATTTGCAGGGCCCCTTCTTAGAAAATTTTTTGAAAACCAGAAGTGCAGCAAGGAAAGTCTTCCCTCCTCTTTGCTCTCCCTTTCTGAGGTGTTAAGAGATGTTTCTTTTACTGCTTTCTTTAGATAACTAAACTGATGTTACCTTTAGATCTTGGGCACTACTTTACTGGACAACTAATAAATTAGTTGAAAAATAGAAGCTAGCTGGGGAGAAAAGTATTTGGGTCAAATCTTATAAATAGCTCCTGATGAAAAATATAGGAACAAGAGAGAATTCAAAGCCATTTCATGGGAAATGCCAAAATGTTTCATTTCAGCACTTTAATTCTCCAACTTCTTAGCTCTTTGCTTCAAATCAGCATTTTTTTAGTTTGAAAAAATTAGCTCTACATACTAAAAAAGGAAACAATCCTTTGTTCAGGACTTAAATAAACAAAAAACCATAATAAAATACTTTATTGTTGGTTAAATGAAGCATTTCAGATCGTGTCTATGCCAAATGCAGAGGTTTCATTATTGTTAAAAAAGCATATATATATTTTGACCTAAACCAATTTCCTTCTCGATCTCAGAGCTGACTGGGAAACTAAATAAACTATTTCTTCTCTCACCTCCTCCCTGTTCCAGCATTCTTGAAGGACCACATTTCTTTTGCAGACTTTTCCAGTGTGCTTTCCTGGAAGCAATTCTGTCTGTCTCTGATTATCAAGAGAATTTCTGCTGCTGAAATATTTTGCATGTGTGTTCTTTCTGAGACAGACCCTGTTGCTGCAAAATACTTTGCAGAGCACTTTCTTTGGACAGTTATTCTATGTGTAGTTTTGTTAAAGCTGTGATTATTATGGCAAATGTAGACTTTAAATTCCTGTATTGTTCTGTGAGCAGTGGAAACATACCCATTGCTTTTGGACTGCAGACTTAGGAGTCAAAATCAGTGGGTTGCTGATCACCAAAGCTCACAGTCTAGCACTGGTTAATCATTGCAGAACCCTGGCAATTACTTCCTTTTCTCTTCCAGCTAAGTTGGGTCCTGGCTGGAAAATGCACCTCTAAAAGCTGCACTGACACTTTCAGTGATGTCCAAATGCTATAAAAGTTTAGTGCTGCACTCTGCTATCCTTATCTCTCACTCTGGTATCCTTATCTCTTTCAATAATGTTGAAAAATACTTCAGGACTGTGAAGAGCAAGGAGTTGCACAGAGAGAAGGCAAAAATGGAATGTTTTTGCTCAGGACGCAGCTGTTCAAGTGGGTGTCACATCTATTGATTTGCCTGCAGTAGAGTGAGCAGTCAGGCAGTGCCTGTCCTCTCTACTGCTCCATGTAACTCACATGCTCAGCAAATGGAGAAAAAATAGTGCACGTCTAGGACCCTTCTGAGGACCTCTTATGATGGCTGAGAGCCAGAAAGGGCAGCAAGGTAGTGGAAACTTGGAAGGCTAGATAACCAAAAGAGGGCAACTGCTGCTGTCCTAGTTACTCACAATATTTGCCTTTTAAATTTCCCATACAAACTGGGACTGAGTGTACTGGGGGATGTGATACAGGGAAGCTGAAGTCACCTGGGATCCAGCATCAAGCTCATAGCCAGCCCCACCAGGCTCAGGCTCACACCCAGAGGGTCTGGCATAAAGATGAATTGGCCCCAAAACTCTAAGTGATGTCAATGATGCTCTCTCTGTTGCTCTTCTCTTACACAGCTGCACTCTAAAATACAGCAGTACTCATAGAGATGAGTGCTGGGGCTCTTTGGTGAGTCTTGCCTGTGTGTTCACATGCCTTCATAGCACACGATTCCTTTTAATGCAGTCTTTGCACCATTTTACCATTTTTCTGTTTGGGAAGAGACAGCTCCATAGCTGAAATCAAATTTCTGCCTGCTTTTTACTGCTCTGCTGCAATCATGTGTATAGGGAAGAAGAGAAAGGAGAGACAATCTAGACTCTTGTGATGTTATGAGGGAATGAGATAGATTGAGAAAATGGTCATGAGAAAAAAAAAATATTTGTTCAGATTTACTGTAAGTTAGAGTAAAACATTTCCTAGATGTATGAATGTTATTATCCAGATCAAGAGTATTATATGGAAATATCATTTAAGTTTCATGCCCAAGTCCCAGTTTAACTTCCCCTAAGTCAATAGAAAAGATTGTGATGTGTTGAATGGAAGCGAGATGTAGGTCTATAAAGGAGGTTTTCTTTTCACAGGGGACATTGCTTTGCTATTTGTACTCTTTGTTTCTTAGGAATGTCTCTCAGAGGTACTCCCTCTTCCATTTCTCTCGTCAGAAACATGTGATTAACGATCTCTTTTTAAGCTCTATTATTCAATTCAGCTCACTAATCCATTACACATGTGCCTAGTTCTGAAAACCTGAATTGTCACCACATTCATCCAGGCTGGTATATGTAGACTTGCAACTATCCTGAAATCTGACAAATCAAATCATTTTAATGAACCACAGTAAACAGTTCCTGTTGAAACAGCTGTAAGCACAATATGCAAATCATGTTTACTGGTAGCTTATGCTCCAGAGAAATAATCTTTATATGACTGCTTTATTATTTACAGTAGTTCCAAAATTTAATTTTAGTCAACATTGACAGATGCCATCCATGTTAATACTTGGACTGTTATATATGGAAAATGCTAAACATATGCAGAGATCTCATGTTTGTGAGCTGATAATGTGGTTGACAAATAGGTTTAACAATATCCACTCATTTCTGATCAGTCCACTGAAATTCACCTGGGGTCTGTGGTAACAGAGTGAAGAGGAAGGTCAGAGGAATATGAATGAAGAAGAAATAAAGGAACGACTCCAGAGAGCAGTGGGTATAATAAAAGCATGACAGAGGATGATTAATTATATTTTAGAGTCAGATAATTCCCAGAGAATATGTGTGCATGATAAAACTTTCTAACCTTTCAAGTTGTAATTAAATGAGAGATACACTAATCTGACCAAGTAGAGACTATTCTGTTCCTAAAACAGCACTAATGCATATATTAAAAATGTGTTATTTTAAATAAGCAATCCTACCTATCATGAATAAAGTCAGAGGCATTAAATGCAAAAGACAGAACTGAGAGTAAAACAGCTAAATTAAAAGAAAACTTAAGGAAATTTTGAGATGTGAATTATAGCGCGTAAGACGCAAGGAACAGAATTAGTAGAAATGACTACTGCAGGGAGATGGGGGTGAAACCCTGCAAAAATTCTTCTCTACTTTTCATCCCATGCCCTTTGTTTTGCAGATGCCCATTTAAGTCTCTGCATACTTGCCATCAATGAGCTTGGTGGCTCTATCAGAAGCAGCATGGGTTTCTGTTCAGTTTTTGAGTGGTTGGCAGGTTGATTTAGACAAAAATCCTGGTAACACTTGAGAGTGCAGACTAGTTCATATGTATTCAGCAAAAGTAAGCATGGATCATAAAGAGAATCGTTTCTTGTCTTCCATTGGTTATTACAGTTCAAAAACTATTTTAAACTGTTTCTGGATCTTTGACATTAGCAGAGCTGCTTCTTTAGCTGAAATCTTTGAGCGTGTAGGTAGGAGCTATTATGGATTGCATGGGGATGGACCTTCAGATTGCAATTTTTTCCATTTAACTCTATTTCCTGATATCAAATACTGAGGTGCTTGAATCTCTGGTACAAACCCATAATGCTTTAAATCTTAATTAACCCAAAAGGAAGAGCTTAAGGACAATGAGCCGTGTCCCCCTGTTTAATGAACTTCACTTTGGTAGGAGCCAATGTGTTCATTTATAGTTAATGCTACAAGAGGTATGACAACCCTCGTTATCCTACCTTGCTTTTAATATAGGGGCTTTGTAAACCGCATTCACAGGGGGCTGGACTGGTTGTTAAACAGGTCTGTCTGGTTCCCAAAACAGCTTGTTCCCAAGGGAAAGGTGGTTTCAACTTTCATGCTGTCTACTGCACTTCATGCTGATTTTTGAAAGGGAGGGCTGTGAAATTGGGGTCATGATATTTTGAGATGGACCCGCTGGTGATAGATTAGTCTTGGTCTGCCTTCAGAAGGAACTATTTATTGCCTTTCTCTCTCTGTCAGCTGAAAATGTGCAGGGGAAAGTGGCCATAGGAAATGACTCTGGTATTTTTGTTGTTGTTTCATTCTGATTTGTTAGGAGTCCCTCAGAGATCAGCACCCAAAGGAGCTGAGTAATCCTACCCTTTTCCTCCAACTCATCTTGGAGCCATCCCCTTTGCAGGCTGTGGTTTCTTCTCTGCCTCCTCACTCTTCCTTTATGTGTCTTGTTATATGAGACACCAGCTGGGGACAGTGATGCTCTTCATCTTTTTCTTTTTCCTGTTGTCTTGCTCATCTTCTGAGCAACGTTTCCTGGAAGCTCTGAGCTGTTTCACCCCTGTTTTGTGGTTATGGCTGCAGATCAGATAAAGCAGAGATGCTCCTAAGACGTTTACAAGAAGTACAGAATGTTATCTTGCACTTTTCTTCTTCTCAAATACTTGGATAACTTCATTGAGAAATTGGGGTGACTTCTGGCAGTGCATTTGCATAGTGAATTAGGGACTCTTACCAAAAGAAGTAGTTGCAGAATTATTTTGGGTCTTCCATTTGTCTTTGAAAATAATATTAAAATTTGCTATTGACTCTTAGGTCAACATTTATGGTCACACCATAAAAATACCCCAGAAAAAAAATCAAAAAAACCCCACAAAACACACATACACACAAAAACCCAGCCAAAACAAAAGCTACAAAACCTCTAAACAGCTGGATTTGAGCAGGAGGATTTCCTTTTTAATAGATCTGGATGTATCACAGAAGCACTAGCATACAGCAAGCCTTTATATTCATGGTCTGCTTAACAGCAGCCTATCATTTGGCATTAAAATCTGAATCTGTGAAATGGTAAAGCACATGTTTAATCATAATGGATTGTGGACCCACTCATGTATATCATTCTAACACTTTTTTCAGCTTCCTGAAGCACATTTTTCCTTAAGTTTTAAAATAGTAATATCGTGAATTATGCTGATTTCATCCTGATTTCACATTTTTAATGTTAGAGGCTTGATCAGCAAATTTTAAATCAAAGCAATTCCTGTGGCTTCTTAGATTAAAGTAAAAAAAATGCAGCTCAGCTGTTTATATACAAACATGCAGCAGTTATAATGAAAGAATTACCCACAATGCCAGTGTAACTATAGTAACCTGCATTCATAAAACTCGACATTTAATGGTGGTTAAAGCCAAATACATATTTGTTTCACAATATCACTCTCGTAACAGAAGACAACTGGAAAAATGGACCAATGGATACAAACATTAGTTAGATGTGGAGTTCCCCACAAAACAAACTCTGCCTTTGCTAACAGTCTGCAGACTCCCAGTCTGCGCCAGTGTGTTTGAAGACAGACTCATTCAAAGTGTTATTTCAGCACAAAGCTGAAAACCCAGTCCCATAAACCCTCGTCCACATCAGAACCCACTGGTAGAAGTCCCATTCTGCACAGAGTACCAGTTACTTCAGCAGGATGGGGTGGGAATGATGCTCTCTAACCTGCGACAGCTCTTGGGTCTTTGTACTTCTATAAATATCAAAAATCAGGTGTTTGGCTGTGGCAGAGCTGTTATTGATTCTGAGTGATAGAAAAAGAAAACAGTAAAAAAAACCCCACAAACAGAAGGCAGATAGGGCAAATAAAATAACAACTGGATGTACCCTGTAATCAAAAGGTCCTCTCTAGTTTTGATACACTTTATGATGATACTCTGTTAAAGAGAGCTGGGTTCTTTTCCAAGTCTATGGCTGATTGCAAGCAAAAATAACTACTGATCAATAGAAACCTCCACTGGGAATGGAACATTGCCTGGAAATGATCTTAGCAAAACTATCTGGCTTATTGCCTTGCAAGTTTATGCAACTGCCTCTTCATAGTTGTTTCAATTCTTCTTGTAGGCAGAAAAGTCACTATTGGCCTATATCCACCTTTGTAGCTCAGTAGTTTCAGGGAATGTAAGGATACAAAAGATGACTGTTTCCTCTACTTTGACTGCTTTTAAATGCTGTGCTTTTAGTTTTGACCAAATATCCCACACTGAGACAGCAAAGCATTTAGGACACTAATGTGGGTGGTGGGCAGAGGAATGCGGAGAGATGAGTCCAGACACATTCTGAAGTGGGAGGTAGTTGGATGATCCCAGCAAGAAAGCCTCAGCTCTCCTAAACAGAAAGGCACAACAGTCCTGCAAGCCCTGTCGATCTGAAATGGGGAGGGAGGAAATAAAATTATTCCCAGCCCCAAAGCTGGTAAGGAAAGCACAACAGGTAGTCTGAAAAGAGAAGGCTACAGGGAGACCTTATTGTGGCCTTCCAGTATCTGAAGGGGGCTACAAGAAAGCTGGGGAGGGACGTTTAAGGCTGTCGGGCTGTGATAGGACTGGAGGGAATGGATTAAAACTAGAGATAGGTCGATTCAGGTTAGACATTAGGAAGACTTTCTTCCCCATGAGGGTGGTGAGACACTGGAACAGGTTGCCCAGAGAGGTGGCGGAAGCCCCATCCGTGGAAGTTTTTAAGCCCAGGCTGGATGGGGCTCTGAGCAACTTGCTCTAGTGGGAGGTGTCCCTGCCATTGGCAGAGGGGTTGGAACTTCCAACCCTGACAATTCTACGATTCTATGTTCTCCATGCCACGTCCTCCAGGAGTCCACAGCGGCCCCACAGATCCTTCAGAGCAAGGAAGAAAAAACCCTCAGGTTTTATCTAAGCAGTTGTTTCCTTTATGGAATGAAAGCAAAATAAGTATGAACAGGTTTATCTGAGATGAGTGGTTTCAAGCCTGGAAATACCACTACAATACTGACCAAAGGTTCTCAGGGTTCAGAATAATTCTGAACCAGTGTTTGTGCCAGCCAAATTTAAAGCATGCTGTGTTTTTGCAAGACCCTGTTGTTATTATATCATTACTGTCTGCTGTCATATTCATGTGTGCATATCCCTTTGTCCCCAGAGGCTGGGTTCCTATTCCCAAATATGTGGAGGAAATATGAGGGTATAAAAGGTGGACATGAACAGTTAAAATCAAGCACCTGTATTGTGGGTTAGTGTAAATTTTACCAGAGGCTGGTGTGTCAACTTGTGTGGTTACAACAGTTTCTGTCATGGACTAGCATGTAAGGTCATGGTAGCTGGTGCCTTACCCATCTTCCTGGTCTGGTTAATGTGGTACCCATTTATTTTTGCCTTGGCTGCTGACATCCCCTGGTGCAAGGTGGCGTTCCCTGTACTGAGAAGCTGTGTCCACATTGTCTCTGTGACTTTGAAGTAAAAAGCAATATAAAGCAGCTTGAAATTAGCTGCATTTTGTTATAGCTCAAAACAAGAACATAATTTCAAATGAACAGCACAGAGCTGTCAAGTGCTATGTTCTTTACATCTAAAAGTTTAATGTGATTCAGTGGACGTAGATGAAGAAAAAGGAGAGAAAGAAAGTGTGGGGACGTGGAGGGAAAGCTAAGGACTGAGAGGTGGAAGGGCCCAGTTCATTAGTCCAATTCCACCAGATCTGAAGTAAAACAGAGACAGTGAGAAAAAATATGACTTTTATAAATAGGAAGAGAATTGAAAATACAAAAGTAGGCAACAGTACAGCAGGGATATAATATTCATAATAACATGTTCACAACATATTTAAAAAAATAAGAAAAAAAAAGTCTTGTTCCTAAATCAATAAAGAATTAGAAATGACATACTTTACTCTGGTCAAATAGCTCTTTCAATTTCAAATAAAGCAAAAGCAGGTTGCCATGACTACTGAGTGTTATTGAATGTCTTCCTATCTGTATAATTGCTGAATATTTGTAGACAAACAGTTGAAATGCATCTTTCGCTTTCACTTGAAAGCTTGGAAGCTAAAAAGTTGTTAATGTGAGTCCCCTGGTGTCTCTGTGAATAATTGGCTCAACGTTAAGCCACAATTACCACTCTCCAGATAAAAAGATAGCTATTCAAGCAGCCATCATACATATATCAGACCCAAATGTCATTCTGTCTTAACACACGCTATATCTTAATTTTACAGAGCTTTCCCCATTTTGATAAATCAAGGGCTGCTAACATGGTTGACATGATTTTATGAAGCTTGTCTTTGGGCTGTTTGATCTTTGCTTCCAAAGCTTTTCACAGAGAAGTGGATCTCTTTAGCACAGCTGCCAAGGTCCTGTGTGTGGAGAGATGGTGGCATTCTTGGGCTTGTCTGCCACGGAGCTGGGTCTCTTTAACTTGGAGAAGAGGAGACTGAGGGGTGACCTCATTAATGTTTATAGATATATAAAGGGTGAGTGTCAGGAGGATGGAGCCAGGCTCTTCTCAGTGATATCCAATGATAGGACAAGGGCAACAGGTGTAAGCTGGAACATAGGAGTTTCCATGTAAACGTAAGGAGAAATTTTTCATGGTGAGGGTGACAGAATGGTGGAACAGGCTGCCCAGGGAAGTTGTGGAATCTCCTCAGGAAACATTCAAAACCCACCTGGACGTGTTCCTGTGTGACCTGATCTAGGTGATCCTGCTCTGGCAGGGGGGTTGGACTAAATGATCTTTCGAGGTCCCTTCCAACCCTTAACACTCTGTGATTCTGTGATTCTATTTTATATAGTGTTTGCCCACAGTACCTCCCTTCATCTGGTAGGTGGGACATCAGATCTAACAGGCATTGTTCATGATTTAAATTCATTTTATTTTTACATTTGTACTGAAGATTTCAGTTAAGCTCTTCACATGCAAAATGAGATGTGGAATGTCTTCAAATATTATGCATATATACTCCATTTACCTGATAAATGCAGCACTTCCCACTGTCATGGAACTAATTGATGTTTGGTGCCTGCATAAGCAAGAATTGCCCCCAGTGAGACTTGTAAGTTCTTATATATAGGACTTGAGATATATATATAAGTTTACATTTTACTCTGTTTACAGAGTGCTAATCAAGTAGCAGTAGAAAAGAAGTGCTGCATGAATGTCTTTGGCCTTCCTACCAAAGATCACTATGCCTCTAAAGAGCACTCAGTTGCTCCTCTAATCACTTAGTTTTCTGTCTAGCCATATTAGTGTCTGTTCAGGTTCCGCTAGGTTTTAGGTCCTCTTTCTTGGAATTTGCTTAACTGTATGAGTGGAATTTCTTTACTCTGGCACAGCCTTTGGAGAAACCTCCACACCTCCAGCCTCAGCATAAAATAGCTCTGTTGTCCACAGGTGTTAAGTAGTTTATTGCTTCTTTGACTGTAATTCTTTGCTCCTCCTATTTTGCAACCTTTTCTCTTTCATTGTCAAACCTGTTCATGCTGCTGGTGTGAGGCAAATGGTTCTTTTGAAGAAGTATAATTTATACACATAATGTTCTAGTTCAATCTTCCGTCGTTTCTTCATAGTCGTGGTTTTTCCATTTTGACCCTGCAGAAAGCAGCTTGGGTAGCTCCATGTATAGTGTGCCTTCACTTCACAAGCCCACGTCATCTTTTTGTATCTCTGAAGGCTACCTGCTATATCTTTGTTGGCCTGTTTTAAACCAAGAGAAACTCAGTCCATTGTACTTGAAGCTGAGCTATGAAACTGTTTCCCTTTGGCACCAAAGTGTGCCAACATCAACATTTTGTACATGTAACTCAGGCATATCTATGGAAAAGAATTTTTTTCCCAACTTCTGCCAAAAATTCCATATACCTTTCTCTTATTCATAATAAATGTCCTCTGCTTTGCTATTTTAGTGAGCACCATTAATGATATTTTGAAGTTTTTTCTTGTATTATATATTGACCCCAGTGAATTAGATAGAGATATAATTATATCAAATTCTAGACTTTTTCTCCTATGTATGAATGTCTTTAACATCTGAATAATGGAAAAAAAGAAATAAGCTAAAAAAGGGAATACATGGAATTAATCCTTTCAAGGTTCACAGACTCAGCATTTCAAAGATGTGTGAAACTTCTCCCTTTTTTACAGTTATTTCATTGACTCGAAGTTTTTAAGGTCAGGAAGTGTTACTAGACTTATGTATTCTCATTTCTTGTGCAATATAGATCACAGGATTTCATCCAGCTGTTTCAGTGCTGAGCCTTATCAGCTCTTGAATAAGCATATTTACTCGGGGAGAAGTCAAAGAACTAAAGATGTAACCTGAGTTCTCCCCTCTCTACCTGGCAAATCCCCTCTGTCATATTCAATTTTTACTCAAAATTCTAATATTTTTATTAAAAATAAAAATTATTTACATACATGGAGATTATGTCTCTTCTTTAGAACTAGCAACTATGTTCTTTGTAATGAAGAAAATACATATGATGTACTCCTCTGAATACACGAGCACACACACAATAGCCTCATGCTGCTTCCTCTACTTGGTAAAGTGTCCCCAAGAATAAATAGTATTAGTTCTGCAAACATTTGTAATCCCTCGGTCATGATCATCTCTACATCTATAATCCATTTGTTGTAGACAATGGAAACTCTTCACAAACTTCATAAAAGCTTTATAGATCAAATTTGTAAGGTGGAGAAAATTCTAACTTACAGAAATAATGCTGCTAAAACAAAGGAAAAATGTATGTGGTCTGTGCTTATTTGTATAATTTTCTAGGAACAAAGCTTTGGTAAAGTTAGGACATCTGCAGCTCATCTGTCTGCTAGCCTGAAACACTGCAGTAAAATGCAAAGAGAAAGAATTTACTCTCTAATTATGTTGACTCTCCAACACAGTAGGGAAAAAAAAGTGTCCTTTATCAAAGGTCCTGTGTTTATGGCCAATCCTGGGACCTGAGAGCTGCTAAACATTTGTGAAAGCCTCACCATGGTTCCCCAGGTGCCATGGATGGACACAGATGCTTTGCGTGCCTGTTGGCTCCCAGAGCTGCTCAGAACACTGATGGCCAACCTGACACTTTCCAAGAGGGCAAAGAAATCTTTGGACCCCAGGTGGGACCTTTCTATCCCATCCTGGCTAGGGAGATGTTTGCATTTTGGTAAGGTGCCAGGCTGGGGTTTGAATGAAGAGGAGCTTTTTCTGTAATCAAACAGAGCAGAAACTCAAATGCAACTGTCCTGCAACCCGTAGCACATGTGCTGCTACAGAAAAGCACACAGAGAAGCTTTATTTAGTTTGGCTGCAGAAGAGGTAATAGAAATCTTGAAAAAAAAGCAGTGTATCAACTACACTGCCAAATTTATTGGTTGCGCATGGAGAACCTCAGAAAAAAAAAATAAATAAAAGAGGAAATTTTGGCCCTGAACCTATAGTGTGTAGAAACTAGTGATGACACTCACATTTTCAGTAAGTCAAATACTCAGGAAAATATCAGTACAGGTTCAGGTGCCTGAAAAGCTTGCAAGCTTGCAAGCTCTTTTATCCCCAAATAACTGGGTACCATACATTTTCCAAACATATTATTACACTATAGCACTGTATGTACCTGTGGGAGCTGTGTTGTCCCTGCGACATACCCCAAAGGTTGTAACTGCCCCCCCTGCTACGTGTCTGCCGTGTCGGCTCGTCCTGGAAACGGAGCAGGTGTGATGTCAGTTTAGAGGAGTGATATTTGTGCTGATGAACTGAAACCACACTGCAAAGGCTGGCAGCGTGCTGTGAATAGTGATCCAGCGCAGGCGGGAGCACATCTCCCCAATGGCTTTCCAACATAATGGTGCAGTTCTCTATTGAACTGGCTGCAGTGGGCGAGGCGGGGACCAGCTTAGCTTGTGTTGGAAAAGCTGACGCCAAGGCTAAGCACTACTTAAAAAAATGTTCTTCTCTTGAGTGAAGCATAAAATCTTGTTCAAAATAAGATTTTCTGTGTCTTAATTGTAATACAGAAAGTGTCTTTTATTCTTCTTATGCTTGAGATAGCAAGGTAATTTCAGAGCTGAAACTGATTGTCTCAGACATTCACGACTCAAATATTTAATCTAAAGGGTAAAATTCCCAGAGTACTTCTCTCATCATTCTTTAGTTCTATAGAGAATAAAAGCTTCAGCTTTATATGATCTGATATTATTTCTATTATTGCTATTATGCTGGAGGCAAATATCCTTCTAAAAGCAAAATCAACTTCCCCAGCGCTCAGTAAGTTGCACACCACAAAGGCCCAATATCTCCTTTTCACTGTGTTCTGGAGATGCCTTGTAATCTGCTGAGAATTTAATAACAATTATTTTACTTCTTGTAGTGAGGAGCCTTTAAGATGTAACATAAAATATTCATCTACAATCTGATGTATCCATAGTTTGGGGGAGGTTTAGGGCTGAAGGATGAATTTTCCAATTAACCGAAGAGTTTAAGTAGTACTATGCCTCTGTGTGTATGCATCTGCATACCTCTCCATATGGGTGTGCAAGGACATTCTTTGGCACCGCTCTGATGTGACTTTTCTAATCTATGCAAAGACTGTGATAAGTAATAGCTTACTCCTAACTAAGTAGTTCATACATTTTTGGAGCTCTGCCTTTGGAAACAGGAATGCCTGTGTGGTAAGCAGAGGCATCGAGTTAATTTTTTTCCACTAACTCCCCAAATTGTTTATCTCCTTAATAACACCTCAAAGGTTTTTCATGTGATCTGAGTCCAATAGCTGCCATCTGAAAGTAGTAAGAGCTGCTGAGTAAGAACTTCTAAACAGCATGCAGTGTAATATGACAAACTGTAAAATATTCTGCAATTGAGAACAGTGGGTAATATAATGCGCCTTATTTGTAATACAGAAAGGACCTCTTAATGATGTCAGACAAATTCCTGATGTCTTTCTTTCAGTTCTTACCGAGTAGAAATCCCATTGACTTTATCACCTTAGTGGGGCTGCAGGATTTTATCCATCCTGCCTGATATCGTAACAACATGAATATGGATTGCCTTCTATATTTATTGTAGTACAAGGGAATATGCTTTGTAATTATGCGTAATGAGGTCTGTAAGGCTATGAGGTGTGTGTGTCTGCACATTAGCCACAGACATACAGGCAGGAGATGGATACAATTTCTCTACTATTGATCATTTCTAAACATAAAATGGGACTGTAGCGAAGATTGCTTACGGCAGTTGCACAAAGCAGTTACTGCACCTACAGAAGGAACTTGTGCAAATAAGTGGTTGCAGGAGAGAAAGAGTGAGGACTAGAATAAATGCATGAGAATTCAGGGACATATGGGTGATAATTGTATAATGGAAGATACATGGAGCAGGAAGATCAAAGATTAGACTGAAACATTGTAGACAAAGTCTTCACATCACTAAAACTTGTAGCTTTCTGTATCCAAAATATCTTTGAAAAACATTATTTGCCTCATATAATTGTCACGACTAATTTGTAGGTGACACGGTTGGGCTTTGATCAAACACAGAAGCAAGGGAATTGAAGACCAAGAATCAGGAATCATGACTCAGGACTGTGCAACAGCCTGTGAAAAGAGAAATCACAGCCTGTGCCAAAGAATGAGAGCATTAATGTGTGCTTACTCTGAATTTTCCACAGCAATCCATACCAGGGAAGTGAGAAGAATTCAGGCTGGATGCTAAACAGTTGCACCAAAAAAAAATAATAATAAACAAAAACCAGAAAAACCCAACAAATGTTCCCTTCTCTGTTATGACGCAGAAGGAGGAATTCATTCCATGATGATTTGAAGGGCTGCAGTAGAAATGTTTACACCTGAGCTCAAAGATTCCCTTGCAGTTAAAAGCTTTGCATGATCTAATGTGCAGAATGCTACTGCCAGGCAGCAGATGCTTGACAACGTTTCTAATGTCATTTAGATAATACAAGACAACCAAATAAGCTGTATAATTTTTATATATATTGACATTCTAAAACAAAGACCTAAAAGACTCTAATAAAGAAGAGAAACACCAAATTGTGTTAGAAAAGGCAATCATTTTGCAGAAGATGCTGCATCTAGTTCATGGCAATGTTAGCTTTGTGGACCAGATGTTAAAGCACTAATGCTATACCAAGTAGGCACATGAAGTCATAATGGCTGTGATGATCCACGTTATTTATGGATCCATTTCAGAATTCTGACTTCGGTGTTTTCAAACTGTAGAGAAGAGAAAAATAATCCAAGGAGTTATTAACTCTGATACAGTTAATTAACAGATCATCATTTCTACTGTCTGGATGTATGTGAAATTAACATTCATTGGGTGAACCAGGATCATCAACAAAATGTGATATTTTATTGTAGAAAATGATCTGTATATGCAATTTTTTACCAGACTTACAAATATCTAGTAAATGTCAGAATATGCCAGATTACATTAAGAAAGTTATTCAAGCAAAAATGGTTTAAAACACTTACCAGTGCCTGTGGTGTTTTTAGATGGAGAATGGAAGACATCACTCAGTTTCCTCTTGTTTTCTGGTAATAACAGCAGGTAAAGGCAGAACAGTTGTTTGAATGTACCTCAAGCTATCTGCTAACTGCACATATCTTTCAAGATAGTCAGGGTCTCCTGAGGAAAATACAACTGAATTTTAAATTCTAAGATAGCTGAACCTTTATGCATATATATTTTTAAAAATGACAATGTGTTTATACACGTGTACACAGGTTTTAGAGGTATTCACTCTGAATATATGCAAATACATCCTTAAATGTCATAATCTCCATTTAAATACAGAATATGCTCTATTTCAAAGTCAATACATAACTTTTCTCTCATTCTTTTTTATTTGCTTTTTTTTCTAAGAAGATTATAGGAGTGAAGTTACAATCAGTCTCTGGTTTTATAGGTGAAAATAGATAATAACATTTAGCGTTAATTGATGACCCTTTTATTATCTGCTATTGCTTGGTCTTTTGAACAAACATAATGCAGCCCATTGTTGCACGCAGCTTGTAATAACAGTTGCTATTAGGCGACTTGAAATGGGTTTCCTCAGCTTTAGCAGAGCTGGAATTTCTCAAATGGTTATGTAGTTAAGTATTTTATTTTACATTTATAGCAGCTACTTTCAAGGGACAAAGATTCTAGATGACATCAGTATTCAGGAACAATTGTAGGATAGTGCAAAGACTAAAAAAGAATTAGAGGAACAGCAAGAAAGCAGCACATAAATAATAAGGGTCACTAAGAAAATGGAATTTCCACCTGTGATGGGAAGAATGATGACTAAACGTTGTACTCCATCTGCAAAAAAAAAGCCCCAAACACACAACCAAAAGGACTCCTTCTGATTCTATTTGGTGAATAGGCTCTACAGTGACTGGCACTATGCATATTGTGTTAATGGATCTAAAATATGTAATTGGCAAAATTACAGAATAATCTTGTTAAGTTCCTGGGGATGGGTTTGTGTTACTTGTGTGCATGTTGCTATTAAACGTCTTTATAATTTGGGGAAGAAGGAACATTTCTTGCCCCTCCTGAACCATTTCAGAAGGTACTCGTAGTGAGTTTATGGGGTTAGGGAAGCAGTTTGCCTGTACTGGGAAACACTGAAAGCTAGAACTTCCAGCCCAGGCAGAAGTTCCTGCAGAGAGGTGTGAAGTTTGTAGGCAGCCTTCCAGGTGATGCAAGGCATCAGTCACCTTTAATGAAACAGGGCTCTTCACCTAGACTTAAAATAATAAATGAGGCAAGCCCAACAGAAGCCATTATTTAGGTTCTTGGTTAAGTTAGCATAGCATTATTACTTTTTTATAATAATGACTATTTTTTGGACATTTTTTAAGTGAGATTCAATAGTCATTTGCTCGAGTTAGAAAAAAGTGAAACCAACCGCAAACTTTTAAAACATTTTGCATTACTACCCAAGTCTTGTAGTAAGAAAAAGAACATATCAGCCATACAACCTAAGTGCAGGAATCCAAGATTCAAGTCCTTTCTGAAATTCTGTTTTCTTTTTAAAATAGAACAAGCTGCCAAGTAACTTCCAGTCATTCCTGCTGTGGCAATAACCTTTCTCAAATAAATCGATGCACTGTTACTTTATTAACTCATCCAGATAGAAAACTATCTCCAGCCTGCCAAACAACTTCTCCTTTAAGAAAATGTAATAAATTTAAGCATATACGAGGGAGTTACTTGGTGATTATGATGGCCACAGTAGATCACTAGAAAGAGGTCATACAGTTGTTCATAAAGCAGTTAGCTCTGGCTTAGCGTGGCATATGCACTCCTCAAAATGCTCTTCCCTAGCAGTGTAGCCATTAGTGATGAGATGCAGCTCTTCATGTAGGGATTAATAGGGTTCCACAATATCAAAACTAGATGATTGCATAACATTATTTCTAATGAAAATTAAAAGTTAGAAGTCTAAGGAGAAAGTTTCCTCATTGTTCATGGAACGACTTTTTAAAGTCATTACTCAAAAAGCTTTGGGAATTATGGCTGTATAATTTTGTCTAAATATGTCAGTATATCATGCAGGACCAGATGGTTTCAACATTTTGTACCTGATGCCTATGAATTTTCTTAGGAAAACCATATTCTGCTTGGAAGTATTTCAGTCTTCTTCAATATTTTAAGCAGAGTCAAAAAGGCAAATGTTATGATATACATTTTTCAGTATTTCACTTTTCACTTTTTTCACTATTCACTATTTCACTTTTTTCATTATTTTCATAAGGGCTATTGAATTAAGTTGTGAAGGAGTTTGGATGCTGTTATGGGCACAATTAGGACACTCTTTGACCATGTTTTGTACGTAATTGTCTATAGTGTTTAAGCTCTGCCGTAGTGAAGTTGGAGCACTGGAAAGCAAACATCAAAGTATTTTGAGTGGTCACTAGTGGAACACCTAAAATGCCTCTTCTGAGAACATGTACCTCATCAGGGACTGAGCTGATTGCTGCCTGGTTAACTCCTGATTTTTACTTTATTCCAGCTATAACACGACTCATTAGTTACTGGATCTCAGTAGTATTGTTTTCATGGCTAATTCGAAATTTCGATAACAACTTGTATTGTCAGCTGAGAAGTATTGAGAAAGAAAAGGATATACAAATGGATGAAATAGGGCATAATTTGCTTCATTGGTTACTTGGTAGATTTGTCCTGTAATACAATGGCTTACTCAGCAGCTGAGAATTTGCTAAATTTGTATTACTAATATTGTTCTAGCTAGTCACCTGAAAAACATTCTGTACAAATAAACATGCCATGCAACTATTTAAATTCACAGTTTGGCATCATTCTAGAACACAAAAACATGGAAATGTTACTGACTTATACTCAACAAGAAACTACACATTAATGTGATAACAGGATAATGAAAGGGAGAAAAAAACTTTTATTATACTTCAGTAAGAACAATAATGTATTTATTTCTGTAAGCATTTCCATAGTTTTGGACAGTAGTTTATACTGTTGAAATCAAATTATTAGAGCTTCATAAATCAACTGCAGTGCTGTTTCTTTTCTTCCTGCGTAACATTTTACTGATGGAGAGTAGAAATCTGTAACATAAAAGGAATGAACAAGTTTTGGGAGGAGTCATCCCTTAACAGCAATATGGCATTGATTTATTCATTTCACCCTTGCTTATAGAGTAGGCACCAAGTTTAGTCCAGATTAATTGTCAGTGTAACTAAAGCCTTATTGTCTATGGGTAAACTTCAGAGACTTCTTGATGACGTCCTATTAAGTGAAAATTTTATAGCCCAAAACAGGGGAGAAAGGAACAATTCCACAAAACTAACATTCGAATTCTACTTACCTTCTTGCATTTATAGGTTAGAATCCTGCACCAGAGGCTGGGAAAAGGCTGTACAAGTAAAATGAAGGCAGATTAATTTTGTGCAGTCCACATTCCATAAATAAGGTTGTTTTCAATTTAAATAATTAAGCAGATAGAGCAAAGTCCTGTCCACATGTTCCAAGTTCTTCAGTGGGACCAAGATTTCGCCTTGAGATTTTGTGTAGAATACAGGGACCAAATCTTCTGTCAACTTTACCGTTATGAGCTGTCTTGACAAGTTAGGTTTCTTTTCAGCTACATTAATTCCTGGGAAGCATCTTAGAAAGGTATTTTAGTGGATTTTGCTACATATGCTCAGAACAGCTGGGGAAATTCAAAGTGAATGAGAGCTGAGACAAAGACAGAAATTTCTATTTTCTTCAAATACCTGGTGCTATGGAATCTGAACTTCAGCCTTTTTTCTTTCTCCATTCCACTTTTCTGTATGTTATTACCATTTGATTTATTAATAATTGCTATTGATTCTACTGTACTTTCAGACACACGGATTTTCCCTTCTGTTTTGCCTATGCATTATGTTTAGACAACCAATAATTACTTTGATAAAAATAGGTATAAGAATAAAGAAATACCTCCTCACTCTGTATGCAACACCTAGCTTGAGACTAAGCTGAAGCTGAGTTGAGTGCCACAGATATTTATCAGTGTTGCTGTTCAGTTAAAGTGATGTGTGTGTGACTGGCTGCAATCAAAGGAAAAATCGAAGTAGACAGGAACTAGTTTGTGCAAAGGCCCAAGCATAAGGCCATTAACCTGTTACCATATTTGGGAAAAGGAATCAACATCTCTTATCCAGAGTCTAAAGAATGCTTTAAAAAACATATACAAGGGTGATAGTGTTTTGCCTTTTCTCCAGTTGCTCTTTGATGATTGGTATCAAGAATCAAGCAGCGTGGTAGAAAGACCTTGACATCTCCCTTAGTGACATACAATACCTCATGGGCATGGATGACATTCAGCAGAATTGGCTTTCCGTGAATAAAATTCTAACACTTCCCCACAACCCTCTGATGTCAAATATCTGCCCTCCACCACTTCAGATGTAATACACAGACTTCCAATAGTGGCCTCGGTTCACAGCTTTGTCTGAAATACAGTCACCGTGACAATTAAGTTCTTGAAGCTCACAGCAGTAATAGTAAAACAGAAAATATGTGGTACACAGGATTTAATATTGCTTCACAAAAGCGCAAGACTAACCTAGTGGAATTATAGATATGTGAGCATGTTTGTGTGTGTATTTAATGAACTGAGCTAAAAATATATCATGGAATATATTTTAATGCTCTGAAAAAATATAGAAAAATGTACTGCTCATCCCTAATGAACGCAGATTTTCTGTAATAGGCCCTATGAGTATAACATTGAAAACTCTTTATCTGCACACAGACCACAGTCAGGCATGCTCAGCACTGATGGTTGCAGACCTGGATGGATGCTGATGTGCACAATAGCCCACTCCGTGCATGCACACATCCGGAGTTTTTACAGGCTGACATGCACAACCACTGCTAAAAAGCATGGGTGGTTTGTGGTCCCTGCTGTAATATGAAATTCTTTCATGCTGCATGCAGACTGATCTTAAACTTAAGACCTCCTTATCTTTGGGTAGCCCAGCCAAAGTGAAATAATGCTCATATAACAGTGTGTGTCCATGAGAGTGTATATGTGAAATAATGGCATTATCTTCAGTAATGCCTTTAATGTGCTAACTCTACTTTGAAGTATTTCTGGATATATACAGAAATATTTGTTACAGATATATATTATTTTTAATGTTACTTGATTAGTACCAAGAGATATGTACTCCATAAATAAGATTTACTCAGTGTTTGGGCAATGATCTGGCAAGTTTGGAGAAGTATGGTGTAAAAAACATTTTTATGAAGCACATGGGAAGACTTGACTTAGAAATTCTGACTGATAGAGTTGACGATCTCGGGTGATGGGGAACACAAAAAAGAATTTTACAGGGATGAAGAAATCTAGGTGAATGGGTAGTGTGAGGGCAGATGATTTTAAGTGTCAATTAAAGCAGGAAAAATAAAACAGAAGATGTAAATACAAGAGGAAAATCACAAAGGCTAATTTTAACCCTAACGTTATTCTACCTTTACATTCAAAAGAGGGAGATGGCCATTTAATTGCACTTAAGCCGTCATCTCTGGACTCAAGTGAGTCCTTGTGGATGTCCTGCTCAGTACTGGGCTCTAATTAAATCCTAACTACTCAATTCAAAGACCTGACTCTTCTCCTGAGCAGAACATCTGCTCACTGTGCACTATCATTAACGTGATCCAGTGTGTGGTCTGGTTAGCAACACTGTGCTCTGAAAATGAATAATGGATCTGTGAAGGATCATGTAAGTGAAGAACTAGGGAAGGTGATGTTGTCAAGATGTAAACTGCAGAGAGACAAGGGCACCCAGGGGAATGTGTGGCGAATTGTTTCTAGGGGCTGGCAGAGACTGCAGAATAGCATTAACAGGAGCTCAAGCCCGAGAGAATAGGAAGAAAATAGAGAAAGAGGCCAAGAATTATTAGAAAGCAGAGCTAGAGTAGTCCCAGGGGTGAGTCACCTGGGGCCACCTACTACTCTCGTAGTGGTGAGGGAAAAATCATGTATCTGGCGAAACTGCAGAGGATGATTTATTATGAAAGCATTGGTTATTGGAAAAAAGAGCGTCAAAGTGAAATAGGTGTGCCCAAACTGGTGGCTACTGAAAGGCTTGCTCCAGTATACTAGGATAAAAATGGGGTGGGAAATACTGGATTGAATAGTGAATTCTTGAATGTCATTATGAGAATTTAAGATGTGTCTGCTGATGGATTCACATCTCCCTTCTATCATGAAATCTAAAGCAACAATGAAAACTAAAAGAGGAGCCACATAATAGGTTTGAGAGAGAAGGAAAACACTTTATATGGGCAAAAATTGATGTGCTGGTGACCACATACAGTAGAGAAAATCTCATGAAGAAACATGAAATGGAACACAGAATAACTGTTCCACTTGCATCTCTCTGAGCGAGTGAGTGCAGGTACTCAAGAAAGTTATAAAACTGATGTAGCAAACCTGTTTTAAAATATTTTTGAATACAATGTGTAATGTATGTGAAATGCATGGCATAGCAGTAGTAAAGGGAACATAAAACAATATGGATATTTTGCTGGATCATTTGAACATCATGAATTTGCCTAGGATTGAAAATGTTTCTGAAGGAATAGCAGCTCTTATTCCCCAGAATATATGGGTAAGCTATAGTAATGTTATAATTATCCAATTATGGCCACCTTTAATGTTCATTTGAAGCTTTTTGTGTTTCCTCTGTCAGAACAAGTGCAGAATGCCTGATGGACAATGGTTCTCATCTAGTTTGGCAGTATATATATTCCAGGTCTGTACATGCTTAAGGGCCATTTAGCACTGAACTTGGGGTGCTCTGAAGCTTTCTCAGATGCACAGGGGATTCATCCCTACCTTGAAGCATAAGCACAAAGCAGTTTTGGAGACAGCATGGCTAGCAGCAGAGATCAAAGAATTGGGGAATGTACATGACAACTTTGATATTTCCTTCCTTGTTCTGTCCTGTAGCAGTGATTCTGGACAAGGTTCCAGAAAGCAGTCTGTCAAGTCCTGAATGAAAACAATAAAACTTTGAGTGTGTACTTCTTGATGGCATTTCGTAGAACAAGTCCTCTTTTGAGAGAGCATGTCAAAACTGATGTTGTTTGAGAAGACAATACAGGAAGTAGAAGCTTGAAGGAGATTCGATAAGAACAGATATAATGGAAATTCAAGCCCTGCACAGGGATATGAAATTCCTACTATATGATTTATCTTAGAAATAGGTGTCCTAAATAACTTGGTAAAACTTTGCAGTGGGTTACTATTTTCAGATGACTAGAAGAATGACCTCTGGGACATTGGGATTATGTCTAGGAGTATAAAAACAACCATACTGGATCAGGTGAGGAATCCAGCATCTTGTCTCCAGCAGCAGTCACAGCACATGTTAAGGCAGACTACAGGAATGATAAACAAACAGGCAGAGTTTCCCCATAGAACACCCCATTTTTCAGCAGCTTGTGGCTCAGGGATTGCGTTTAGTAACTCTTAAAAGTGTTTTCTCCCCTTTGTTTGTCTAACCATTTCATGAACTCATGGAAAGCTTTCAGTTCATGAGCCATATGTGAGAAAGTCTCTGCTAATTGTTTGGACCTTCAACTGCATAGTTTGTCATAACACCTGGATTTGCTACTGGAAGACACTGAAAATTCGTATTTCCCTGATATTTAGCAGTACCCTGATTGCACAGCATTTTAAACCACACCTCTCGTTCGGATCTCCTAATAATAGTATTTTCCAGAAAAAAACCAACAAACAAACAGACAAAAACCCAAAAGCCTTTTCCACAAAAAAACAACAAACACAACAAAAAAGCAACCAAAAAACCCATAAAAACAAACAAAACAAAACAAAAAACCAAAACACTCTTATGTTGATTAGAAACATTCAGATTTTGTTATTAAAGTATATTAGTCAGTTGAATATTTACTTTTTACAGTTGAGCAAACCTAGGCTTTTAACCTTACAGGTCTTTGAGGGTTGCTTCGAACTTTTTTCGTCCTCTTCTATTCACTTTCTATTGTTATTTGACTGAGCTTTGTTAGCAAACGTTTATTGGCTTCATTATGAATAAAGTCAGACTTAAGACAAACACCAAATAGCAAGTGGTTTTCGAAGACTCTTTGGGGGCCAAAATCAATGTTTCTGAAAGGTGCCTGGTTTTCCTCATACTTATCTTTAACATTTTCTAGCACTCTGGTCTCCTAGCACAGCTCCAACGAGGCACCCAAAATCAGAAGCCACTGTGAAAAAACTTGATTTAGTTATGCATTTAGCTAGCAAGGTCAGTGGAGAACTGTCTTGTTCACAGGAGTTAAGTGCTAACATTGTATGCAGGCTGAGAGCTGCAGAATTGCTGTTACATGTCAGATCAGCTGTTCAGAGAACTGCCGTGTGTAACAGCTGCCCTTATAACTGTCATTTACTATTCCTTGGAGAATAAAAGTTTTAACCCAGAATTATGAACCTTCCCTTGAAGATACATATGTAGTTTCTTCCAGCTGATGTTTTTTCTTTGTGAATTTTGAATGAATTGTAAGCCCTTAGTTTTACAGTTCTCTAGTCGTGGACTAAAGATCTCAGACCTCTAAAAATAAGAGAGGAAGCATTTTCTTTATATAGCTGCATTAGTTTAAGGGAAATCAAACCAGGATATGTTAGGTCCATTTGACAGGTAATCTTCATGAAAGGCACTCTACCTCATGCAAAGCAGTAAAAAAATATGTAATGCTGTTGTGAGTCATGCTACAGTGCAATCTTCTCTGGTGTGGGAGATGACACACGGTCAACATGCATGTGGTTCCATGAGCGAAGAGATGAGTATATTCATCTGCAGCATGAGTTTAAGTGTAATGTGATTATCCAAGTCAGAATCCCATGCATTTTCTAATGGTTTAGATTGGTATCCACCATCATAGTATTTGAGCACCTTCCAAGAGGGAACAATCCAAAATGTTCCATGAGGAACATTAACACTGTTATCTTCTTTGCCTAGTGCAAATAGGCTACTTGTATTTGTTTTTTCTTCATTTCAGTTCTTATAGCATACAGAAAAGTGTGAGCAGTGACTGGTTTGGCTTTATGGTGGGAAACTAGGAAGAGATGTTGGCTCTTTCGTGACTGTGAATGTTCCTAAATCATCCAGCAATTAATTTTACAGTCTGATTAAGCACTTCAAGGTTTGTGTTTCCTGTTGCATACACACCAAAGCCATCTATCAGGAAGCAATAAGTGAGGCTATGATGGGCGTCATGGCTTGATAACCCGATTAGTTAAACCTAATTCTATGGAGGGCTTCCAAAAATTGCAGGGTGGCAGCCAGTAAATAAACCTTACTTTATTATGAGACTGGTAGAAAGAGTAGAGAATGATGCTTCTCAGAAAATAATCTTAATGAGATGGTGTCTACTACTAGTAAAGTGCTTGGAATTTTCTTAGGACATAGTTTCATTATCACCCAAAGCAGTTTGGCTGAAACAAGAGATTTTATTTCATCTCGCTATTGACTTTTGCACTCTTGCATCTTTAGCGAAGATGATTGCCATCATCCTTTGCCAAAATGACTTTTCTCTCTCTTCTTTATTTTTTCTTTTTCTTTTTTTTTTTTTTAAATAATCAACAGTCAAAACTATCTAGGGAGTTTAGCTTCAACATTCGGTTTAACTAGACCTGTATTTCTTCAAGAAGTTTCATTGCAGCTTTACACTTTTTTTGCTTAATTCTTATGCCCAAGTGCTTACTCTCTGTCTCTCAAGGATAAGAAGAGAAGCCATAAAAGCAAGAGCAGTTGACTGTAAAGCCCATATGTTAGATAACTGGCCAGAAGGGAGCAGAGCTATCATCAGTCCATCATGCTGATGACCGTCTGACAAAATTCACAACATGATAAAAAGAATTTCTCACTGAGTGAGGGTCAGTGAGTGAGCATCAACAGCTAAGGGCTCGTTTGTCTGGGGCATAGAGCAGAGCATATTTTCAGTCATCTTAAATATCATCCCTTTTGAAGCGGTCACAGTTAGCAATTTATTTAGGACACAAAACCTCTAACATAAACAAGGATTAATCTTGGAAGAAAACTAACAGAGACAACAGCTTTGTGCCATTTCTTTTGTTTGTATAATTAATGTTCAACATTAAGTGCTCACTCGGCTGATAACATGCATGGTACCAGTGAAGTAAATTCATTCAAATGCAAACAGTTTCCCTTGTATTGTTTTTGGAACTATACGGTACATTCGTTCTGCTCCCTGGTAATACTTTAAAAGCTAATTACTTTGAAAAGTAAACAAGTATGCAAATATACATCAAGAAGTGCCAGTTGGTTGGTTTTGAGGTTTTGGGTTGAAAGAGCCCAAGAAGAGAGAACTATGAGTTCACTGAATTACTGACGGTGCTGTGTTTTCTATTTTCTATTGTAGCTCTCTGCAGTAGTTTTTTCTATTATCAGTCTCTACAATACTTTCTTTATCCAACCTAGTTTAAAAAGAATTGGAATCAATGCTTCAAGATCATGCAAATTTTCAGCTGAAACAAATCAACAAAATAGCGATAGTGGGGAGGAGACCACAAATGCCCAGGAGTTTTGATCTGTTTGGCAACCAGCAAGCAGTGGAATATTTATGCACAAATTGAATAGACCTCACAGATAGCTTGCCTACATTGGCTGGGGATGATAGGCTTTTGATGGCTGCAGTGAAAATTGGACTGAACAAAGCAGGAAAGGAGAATGGGAAATCTGGGGCAGCTGTGTCCCATTGTGACACTTCCCAGCCCAGCTTTCCCTGTGCTGTGCACTGAGCTGAAAAGTCTCAGGGTTAAGGATTCCCTCCCTGACTCTGTCGCTGCTGCAACTCAGGACCAGGAGCTCAGGAGCTCAAGCGTTACAAGACAATGTGGTTTCTGCTCCATGTCCTCTGCATGAATACCATTATCTTAGATGTAAACAGGAATGTACAGAAATTTGCAGTTCAGTAGTTGCTAGTTATGCCAAACCTCTTAGCATTCAACTGTGCCCATGAAACATCTGTGTTCAAGAGCTCTTCTCAATCTTGCCTAGATGGAAGAGACCATGAGCTTATCTTTGCTCCTTGCAGGTCATCATCAGGAGAATGGGAACCACAGTTGTTTCTGAATCCCACACTGGTGGTACAGTGTGAGGCTGTTCCCTGAGTATAACCAATGAGCAGGACAAAGTTTAAGCCTTCCAGATCTATCCAGAACCTTAGATTTTTCAATTATAAAACTATGCACTTAACACCTAGATATAGGCTGGAAAATGTCCAGTAACTTCTCAAAGGTGGGTAATAATAATAATAATTCATAACTGTAATATAAGGAAGATCCTGGTTCATGGTTTTAAGGGAACGGTCAGATTATTAAATCCCTCACTCAAAACCTGTGCCCAGCAGCCTCAGCATCTTCTAATATGACCATTATGTAGGACCTAGTGCTATCTCACTGAGCTAGAAAATTTCTCACAAGACCATCTCCTGGACTGAGAAAGTCCTGCCATTAGATTTCGGCTCCAGCACCATTAATTCACTAGTTTGCCTCTCAGTATGATCTGTGCTTGCATATCAATCCCACAGAATGGTCTTTAAGTCTGAAAATCCAGTTCCAGTATGGCTGAATATGGTTTATTGATGTGAAAGGAAGTATCTGATCCTGAGAGTATTAACATATACTTTCAGATATTCAGAAGGTGATTTTTCCCACAGAGAGAATTATGCTTTCTAAATAAAAGACAAGGGCTACGATGCATGAGACTCTGAGAAGGTGATTGCAGTATCAAAGGAGGAAATGGAATAAATGAACTTTCCATTTATTTCTGTAACTTACCTGCTCAATAGAGTGTGTAAAATATTGTAATTTATTTAGATGAAATTTGTGTAAGCAAAAGTATTTTTCTAGAAACATTAATTTATCAGAAAAAGAATCTTTTAGACATTTTCTGTGGATTTCTTTTTCTGGTGTTTGAAATAAGACCCACGTCCTAAAGCTATTATTGTAGCAACATGGATTTTCTGGCTGCATTACTTGTTCACAGATGGTTAGCCTTTGACATGGCAATGAGAATGTTCACTTCTGCAAGGTGTTAGCACAGATCAATAAGAAAACTGTCTTACAGAGAGAACACCTGTTTGTCAACCAAGCCTCCCCTAAAGGTATTTCTGATATTACATTTTGGTTTGTTCAGTGGAAAGTCAGTAGTTTCACTGGTGGCAGGGTTAAATTCCTTCTTTGTTTGTGTGCAGTTTGATAGTGGTAGGAGAAGACTCCATTTGGAAAAACAGGGAAACCCACATATTTGCAGTGCTGGATATCTTATCAGGTTGGGCTTAAATCTCTGTTCCCCTTACTCCATTTCAAGCCACAGAGGTACTGCCAGTTCTAGTTTAGCTTTCTGCCAAGCAAAAAAATCACTTCCATCTGTCAAGTTTTACGATAAATATTTGAGGACTGCTCTAACCAGGTTGAGGCTCATAGGAAACAAGGTCTCTGCCTGTTTACCAGTGACATTAAAATATGTGTTATGACCATTGTCACTGGAGTCCAAGACTCAAAATAAACAGGATCAGAAATATTTGAAGGCCCAGGAAAAAACGTGGGTGGAACTAGAAAACTGTGAACTAATATGTTCTGGGGAAAAGAAGTATTCAAGTATTAATGCTGGAAAATTGCTAGCTGCTACAGTGGGGATAAAAAAAAAAAAAAGGGAAAATGATGGCATTTTCTCAGAGCAGGAGCTAATAGTCTCTTTCCTTGGTGAGAACACTACTGGAAAGCACAGAGCGCCATTTCAATTAGATATGGCATCCCACTTCCACTCTCAGGCTGTTGGCTGGATTTTCTATTACATAGCATCTGTCTCTGTTTCTATCCCTTGTTCTTTATTCCTTGTCTATCTCCACAGTGCCCACATGCCTAAGGAGTAATACGTAAATGCGTGTGTATCTGGTAGTTTGTACACTGATGCTCAAATATTCTTGAAACTTGATGAACTTGTGTTGGTTGTCTATGTTTTAGTTAACAGTATTGAAGAGCAGACTAGAGGTTAATGCTGGGTTGGGAAAATGGGGCAGTTTTCCTCTTTTAAATGGAGATAATAGTCATCAACTGAAGATCACAGAATTTTTATTAGTATTAATAATAATGTTATTGTTATATAGTGGAATTTTAAAAACATCAGTATCAGTGATGTCAATGTTGCAGAGAAGAGCTGTAGACATAATTAAGGTGATGGAGGCAGGCTTATGAAGAAAGATGAAGAGAAGTAGCAAATGCACAGCTTGTCTAAGTGGTGATAATGATGATGGGGGATGTGATGACCATCTAAAACATATCTGACATCTGTAAACATAGAATAGGGAATAGTTGTGTTCAGTTGCTCATAGCATTACAATTAAGGTTAATGAGGAATACTGAGCAAAAGAAAACACAGAACATTTTTTTTGCTGTTCAGCCCAATGGTGGATCACATTAAACGCTAGAATGGTGTCTTCAAAGGATCCCCTGTTACACCAGCAGAAGCCCAATTGCTTAAATAATGTGAAAATAAATTGAGCAAGATGCTCATGAGTGTGCAGAGGGAAACATTTTAATACTGGGAAAGGTCTGGGCAAGATGACCTCTTCTGCTTGTAATTTCCAACTCTCTATTAGAAAGAGTTGGCAGAGATGCCCTATTTCTAGTTCGCAGGCCTTTCTCATTTTTTTTTATTTGTAATGAGAGCCCAGTTTATATTCAACATTATCCAAAACTTTCAATAGTGTAAATTCAGGTGGCTGAGCTGAGGGTTCAGAACATTAGCATAGTTTTTCTGGTGGGACTCACCTGGAGCTGCACACACTGATTCACATGAACCCCATGGGATGGCAGTTAAACATGAGATATCTGAAGCAGAGCATTTGGAGTTCAATGAAGTGGTGGATTTACAACTAGCTGGATGAAGCTTCGTGGGTATCAGGACAAGTCTAAGAAGAATAAAGGGAAGGAGAACCATTTTCATCCAGTGCTGTAATTAACATGGCATCTACAGAACACCAGACTAGCTGCTTTTCCTTAGGAAGTTGCAGTACATGCATAAGGACATGAACATATATATGTATATATAATTTTTTATTTTAATTTTTATCTGGGTTTTTTTGAGGGTTTTTTGCATGATAGTCTTGAAATTTATCACTTGGTTTGGGCTAAAAGGCAAATTTGTAATTTATTTTTTTTTTAACATAGAATGTCTCCTTTGTAATCCTAAGAGAGAGATCAAATAATTTCCTATTTCCCTCCCTGTGTGGACTTCAGCTTTCCCCTTTTTTGATGAGGATGTGAGTACAGCATGAAGTTTTTAGATGTAGTACTATGTAGGAAAGAAACTGGAATTCATTAGCTAAAAGTAGTTGAATTATATGAATCTTAACCTCACCTGAGACATAAGGATTTTATCTTAAATCAAAATCTTTTGATGTTTACCAACAAAGTGTCAATGCTTTTCATGACAAAGATTTTAGTTAAAAAAAAAAAAAAAGACAAATTTTTTTAAAAAGCAACTTTTAATTTAAAAAGCTTCTTAAAAATTCTCAGAGATACTATATGTATGAATACTGATCATTACCAAGGGGTAAACAGGAGAGAGAAAAATAAATGGGTTTTCTGCCTGGCCTCTTTGGTTCTGCTAACTGCAGAGCTCCCTGCACACTGCTACTGTTTAACTAATGAAAAATAAATTAATACGAATTTCAAGCCAATGCTATAATGTAACACACGTTGCTTTCAAAGTAGGAAATTATTTGCTCACTAGACTTCATGTATTTCCACTCAAGTATGCAGCCCTTTTTATTCATATTATAAGGGAACAGAGTGAACTGAATTGCACATGTATTCAAAGAAGCAGTACAAATCTGAACAGGAGCCAGATGATCAATTATTAGGAGGTAGTACTGCATTGTGTTGTTCACCAGGAGCTTCAAGAGAGAAGAGAAAGAAATTGTCAAAAAGAGAAGCATTCAAGGCAGTCACACAAAAAAAAGGTAAAAAGAGAGAGAGGGGAACCTGAATAAATCAGGGTGAGAATTGTACGCTGAGAGCTGGAGTGGAAAGACAGAGCAAATCAAAGTGACAGGAAATAAAATACTGCTCATCAACAGAAACAGGGAGGAGAGAGACATCAAAACATGGAGACTCATGCAGAAAAAGGCAGCTCAGGATAGTGACTATGGGAAAATGTAGGGAAAAGGAGGTTTGGGGAATATTTAAGGTAGTTTTGGAAAAGAGAAAATCAGTCAGATTTGTTTTGAGGTGAATGTCACCAAAACAAAATGAAGAAAATAAGAGAATCCAGAAGTTATCATGAAATAAAATATTGACACTGTCCTTTCCCTTAAACTTCTGGTGAGGAGGAGGCACCCACCCTTCTACTAAGGCTTCCCATAGAAATGGCCACAATGAAGAGTTAAATTTTGAAAACAGCAAGGTCTGAATCTCACGTCATGCTCTGCTTCCCTCCCTCTTCCTCAGATGTAGTGTGGTCCTGACCAGTAGTAAAACAGCTTGGTCACAGAATCATAGAATCATTGAGGTTGAAAAAGACCTTTCATGCTTAGGTCTGGATGAAATAAATTATTTTGAGAGAGAGTTTTTTTGACTCATTAATTTATAGCCATGAGATTGTAGTCTGAAAATTAAAATATTGCTGTTCACATAGTCTGTAACATTTACTGAAGTGTTTGACTGTGCTTGAAGCTAAATAAGGTTCAGTAATGAGTGTGCTATAAATTCCTTAGGCTGGAGACTACCAGGTTCTTCCGCTATGGATAATGTATGCAGTGTAAAATGCTTTCCATGCAAAAATAACTGATTGCTTCTGTTCCTTTGGTTACTTTTTTTTTTTCTTCTGTACCATTGTACAGTCAGTTCCTGGCAAAGGTAACATTTTCTACTCAGGACTAGCTGCTGGTGGTCATGATGTGAAAGACTCGAGGAATATATGGGGTGGGATAACGTGCACACTTGTCCACTGAAAAATGACTGAGAAATGCTTGCTTGACATTGCTTTAGCTGTAGCAGAGGATAGAATTTACTGCCACTGCTCATGGCACACAGCACCTGTACAGTGACATTTTCCTTACATATTCTGTAATTTATGGTCCTTTGTTTTCCGTTTCATGGATTTGGTAACACGTGGTCAACCCCACTGACAAAAATGTTACTGACACTATAGCAAGACTACTCATCTGTAAGAGATCCCATTCGAAATGTCTTCACTTTGATCCCACCGTAACATCTCCATTTTATGCATTGGCCAAGTTCTTAAAGTCCCATTCCTCCTTGTTATTTTATTTATTGCCATTCTTTTAAAGATTAATGCAGCTTCTGTGTTGGTTATAATTCTCTGTATCAGTCTGTCTATAGTATCTCTGCAATCCCAGCTCTTCGTCACTGTACATTCTTTATGGGTCACATTACTTTCGCCACCCTTTATCTAACTACTTCATAAAAACCACCTCACACGTTTATAAAGCATGACAAGAGCATTACCATAAACTATGTTACTCTGCTTGGTAAACATATCATACACTCTCCACAGGCTAATCACCTTAGCAGATAAAATTATCTGGGGACACATTTATCTGCGACAATCATATCCAAAGACAACCTGTATAGAACAGCATTGTTCTGCTTTTCCACAAGTTTAAGATCTCTGCATCATTTTGTCTTGATTGAAAGCCTGGATTTTAAAGTTGGTTACTGCTCATGTTCTTAGTAATCAGTAGATTTACTTATGAATTTTTAACAGAAATCCTAAAAGTGTGAGATTTTCTTGTGTTGTATGAAACAATAAAGGATGTATTATGAGTGTAATAAGCAATTTTGGGTCTAATTTGAGGTTGATGGGAAAAGTAATTTAGAAGAACAGCATTTAGAAGAACAGCATATTTGGGGTCCAAAGAACAATATTCTGTGGTTCGCTCAAGTTTGTTGGTAGGATATTTTCAGGTCTAATTCCACTTTGGATTTTCACTGTGCTCTGACAAGGAATTGGAGAGGCCAATATTGGAAATGTTTGTTTCTATTCAGCAGCAGAAATGTTCATTTCTCCACAGCTTTGTTACCTAGAAAATCTGTTCTGGGGAAGAACTGTGCAGCTGCAAAGCAATGATCAGAATAGCACAGTAGGTCTTTTTAATCTCTAGTTTTATACCGCTGCCTGCAGTGTAAGTTATAGGAGGAACACTGCTTGAATGCAGGCATATTACATCTATTTTGCCCAAACTGTGGGGTTTTTTCTCCTGTCTAACATATTTAATATTAAATTTTCCAAACCACCCAAGTGACTAAGGGCAAGATTTTTTAAAGATACTTCCAGATTTTATGCTCAGACTTAGTAGGCCTACATCATTTAGATCAAAAAATCCCATTTACAGCTGATAAAGAACTTTAGTAGTGTTGTATCTCACTGAAAGTCAATGACATTTAGAGTCATAATGCCTGTTATTTTTTTGATACGGAACTTAAGCTATTTCTCAAAAATAAAGTTCTTCTCTTTCTGAATTTTCAAAGTCCTGCCCATTCACATACATCTCTTAATGGTATGCCAGAGCTGTAAATCCCGTCAAACCTTCTAATTTATAACCTCCATATCTCAAAGTTGCTCTGAGCTGATCTTCTTCTGAAGTAAAAAAAAAAATTCAATAAAAGACTGAAGATCCCCACTAAGAGAACATTGGATTCTTGGCTGCCTCATGGGTTACATATCTGCTTTTTGTAGTTCATCAATACAGGAATGCTAATAGTACTATTAAATTCACTTTAAATGCTCTCTGTGACAAAAAAAAAAAAGTGCAATCAAATGTATGGGGGATGTGTATGGTCCTCTGCAGGCAGCTCTTGCCTGATGACTTCCACCCTGCTGTCTGTCAGGGACAGCACACACAGACACATACACAATAGGTGGGGTTTTGTCTTAAATTCTGTCATTTTTGTGCATGTGCATACTGTGTACATGCATGCAAAATCATAATTAAAACTACCCGTACCTCCGCTTCCATAACAGCTAGAAGCATATTGCTCATCAGCATTCCTCTGCAGCCACTCTTGCCCTGTTGTCCTCTTGAATCCTTCAGCTGATGCTGGTTATTGCACTGCCATTTGAGGTGCAACATGCCAGAGGCAGTAGCTGCTGAAGGACTGCCTTGTTTTTCTGGATACTGTCTTTCCTTTGATTCATCTTTAAGAGATTTTTTTTATTTTTTTTTTTTTTTTAAATATGCATAAGAATAAGATCCTGTGCAAATTTCTCAGGAGATCAATTTGCGAGGCTCTTTAGTAGAAAGACCTATTCTCTAGTGTGTATGTTGGTTTGATATGGAAATCCATAAGCCTGCCCTAGATCCACCCACATCTCATACACTGGTGTGCTCTGGGTTTTCTTTGTGAATTCAAGAGTAGAATCCGTACCATTCTTCCTTTACAAAAAATACTTATTTTTAATTTCTGCCAATAAACCAGTTCTTGAGGATCAGAGTCTATTCTGAGTGTGAGTATAAGAATCTGTAAATCTCTCAGATAAAAAGCCTCCTGTGGCTGATGGCAGAGAGCATTAGTAGAAAATTGTAAAAGACTACAAATGCATGTGCTAATTAGAGCTTTGCATATCCCAGCTTCCCCTACTATACTGAATGGGAAATAAAATGCAAATGAGAAAAAAAAGAAGAGTATTTGAATGAAATATTAACATTCTGCTGAACAAAATGTTTTAAAGATATTATTTTTCTCTAGAAATTCTTTTGTTACGGATTTTTGTAGAAAAGTTGGACTTCATGAGAATGGCCTTTTCTGTTGAAGCTGCTCTTAGGAAATTAGCTCATAGCACCATAAATAACCAGAGATGTCTGTGCTAAGTGCACATTGCCTCTCTTAGCTTATGAATTCTGACTCCAGAATCTATAAAAAATTTGGCTTAATATGAAATTAATTTCCAGCTGTAGCTGACCTGCTGTGTCCAGCAGTTTTTTTCCAGACTCTGACCATGTGTGCAAATGGGTCAGCACAAATCAAGACAATAACTTTATTGGTCTTACTCAAATTAGAATCATTATATAAGTGATACAGGAATCAGGTCCTGAACCAAACAGGGAAGCTGCACCACTCATGAGGAAAGAGTCCTGTGGGCTCTCGGCTGAACTGTGACCTCCATGGATGCTCTTTTAAGTGATCTAGACATTGGAAGAAGCTCAATAGGAGTTTGAAATGAACCACAACGTGCAAGGCTGTGGAAAACCAAATTTCACCAGCAACACTCCTGAAGGAGCTGCTTGTTTTGATCTTTTGTAAACAAACAGCATTTTCTTTATAGGAGGTACCCTGTGTCTCTAGAACCCTTTCACAGCAACAACATCTGAGAAAATAATATCCCAACCTAAAACTTAATGACCCACAGCGGGAATCACTTGTGTTGCTGCTGTTGCATAGAGTCTTCCCAAACTGAAAATTATATATATCCCACATAATGAACAATGAAAATACTGAATATTAATGAAAATGTAATTATAAATTTAGGGAACAGATCACTGCAGTCTATTCTGATCCACTGGGTAAAAAAAGAAATAAATAAAAAAATCCAGTATACAACCAGGAGGCTTGCAGAGCATGTGCAGTGCATTACAACTTCTCATGGTTACTCTAAGTCCATATATAATGAGTAGCCCATTAATCAATTTGTATAAGTTATCATAATGGGAAAGAATTAAGTATGACCTTAATATTAACTGTTTATACTTGGGTCTATTTTTTGATGATACCTTTGTGTTACTTAAAATTTAGTAAAAATCCTGAGCCCTGTTTGCTCTGTGTCCAATGTCACTTTGTGACAATGCAGAAATGCATCCTGTAAGCTTGATCTTTTTCCTTCTGAAGCAGATACAGAGTGTCAATGGATTATACCTAAAACAAAAATTGGAGTGTAATTAACAGTGGCTATGAGAAGTCTTCTGTTTGTACACTTACAAAGTGGCTCGTGGAGTGGCATGGGACTTTGTTTTTCCATCTGTTACATATTCCCATCAGAAGCAAGAACGTTATTTTGTAAGTAACATAGTAGTGGCTTATTATTTCTTAAAGTAAAGTATAGGATTTTCCCCTGAGCGTAGTGTAGTCTGTAGTTCTGGCACATTAGCTGGCATAAACATTTTGATTAAAGCTTATGAATCTATTAATTACACCTGGGAAGTTTCCAAAGCTTATTCAAAGTGCAAACTCCTCTGACTGCAGCCCCCAAATCTGAATTCTTTTTAGCAAATGTAAAAATGGCTGTCAGAGGGTTGCCTTTTCTTTCTCTAGAATGTTTGTATAAAGGCATGAGGTGGCAAGGTGACAATTATTTTTACCCATTAGTTTCTCTAAGCACTTTTTCAGAAAGTGAAGAATTTTTACTGTCATGTCGTTAAACATTTGCTTGAAATCTGAAGAATTTTAATTCTCTTTAAAGTTTTCCCCGATCTCCTAGGTCTGGCAACATCTGCATATACTTAAACATTTATCAGAATAACATATCGGTATATGACCCCAAACAGGATGATAACGGTGACATATAGACTGTCTAACTGAAGCTGTATAAATAAATAGAGCTATCAAAACCAGTAACAGTCCAAATGATCTGCCTGGGAATGTTGATAAAATCAGTCTGTATGATTTCTTTTGCCCATATTCCCACAGTGGATTGCTTACGGTGTAAAAGAGAGCAGCATTTGACCAGCAAAGCCTAGGAATTTGTTTGGGCATCACTGTTTTTTTTGCAAGTAACATCAACAAATTCTCACAACAACCTTCAACTGGATTAGGTTGTGCGGTGCATTGATGATGAGATAGAAGCAAATGTAACAGAGGATCTGAATTCTAAAATCACTGGGCGTATGACCCCCAAAAGAAAGGCATTATCTTATCTATCCACCGTCTGTGCCTGTGCCAAACAACCCAAGAAGTCTCACCTAAGTGGTGCTTTGCTCATGCATTCGTGCACACATGCATTCATTATGACTGACCTGCCCTAGGAAGGTCCATTAAGTGGAGCTCATTTCAAGCACAGATGGTCCTGAATAGCTTAATGTCTGCCTGGTGGCCAGAATAAGTGAATTCTTGATGGCCTTAGACTTCTGATCACATACATGCAGCCAAGGAGGAAATGAAAACATGTTTATCATTTTGATAAACAACCTCTCTCATTGCTGCAGGATGCTCCATGTAACTCAGCGGAGTCAAATACTATTAAATTGTCATCACTGTCAAAGGGAGAACGTATAAGTTTTGCTACCTGAGTCATAGTTAATGACTTCCACAATGTATAACACAAATCAGTACTGCTGTTTGCCTTTTTTATGTTTGTTTACTGATATGTTCAGTCTTGGCTAGAATACAGAGGCAAGTTATAATTTTGAAGTGCAAAATATGCTTTTGTTATTACCTCTCAGCTAGAGATATAAAACCCAGAGATGTCTAGAATATGGCTTTTTGGCTTCTGCCAGGCATGCACTCAGACCCTATAGGTGATTAGATATTTTAAATCACAGCCACCCACAGTAAGCTTATGATAAAATATTTCATTCTGCGGTTTGTAAACTCAAGGTAGCTTTATAACAGAGACAAAAGTGAACATGATTTCAGGAGTTTAGTGTCCTCCAACTAGAACTAAACCATTTGCAGGAGTAACAAACAGTTATTCCTGTTTCACATTAAGAATGATGTATCGTTTCTACAGGTTTGCATTTCAAGCCTGTACAGAACAAAGGCTTTCAGAAGGCTCGGAAATAGGCGCAAGCACACAGAGAGTTGCCATCTTCAGAAGCCCAGAAACCTTCCTGGCAGCCAATTCTGTCCCTCTTGCTTTTGTAGGCAGCACATTTCCTTCATGCAAAGTTGAAGGCATCCTGTGGACTGAATGCTCAGAAAGGATCAGCTGTTCTTACTATTAAGTCCTGCTAATGTTTGGTGTGAAGAGGATGTAAGTCATGTTGAGATAGTTTCCTTCATCTCTGAAGCTTCTTAAAGAAAGAGCAAAGCTATTCCTGATTTGCAAGTTCCTATTCCATTTCTAATCTTTTTATGATTTTCATGGGGCAGGAGGGAATTTAAAAAAAAAAACAAAAAAACAACCATAAGTTATTTTTCTTGCCAAGAGGATAAAGCAGCTACTTCATGAAATGTAACTATCAACAAAACATTCACAAGACACTCACTTGGAGGATTGTAGGGCTGTTTCCTTTGCTTTTAAGTTCAATGACAAACATCCTATTGCCTTGAGTGAGTTGCATGAGGCTATTATTGTGGAAACAAAGCCAGAAGTTACCTTAGTTCAATAGGCCATAAACTTAAAAAAAAAAAAGATATTTCTATTCTTTGTGACAAGGATTCAAACTTTTCCTGCACTCACAACCTATCAGATCAATAATTCACATTTTTCAGGACTCCCAGAACTGTAATATCTTGCCAGGTCTTTCTATAATCTAGAAGAACCACTGAGAAAAAAAATCACTGTCTCAGGAGAAGAGATCCTCACATGTTGGTATTACAGCATTTATTGGCACTCTGCATCCCCCCTCCCTAAAAAAAAAAAAAAAAAAGAATAATGTTGGAAATAAAAAATAAAATTCACAGAATAAAAAGGTACTTCACATATACATCTGAACATGTTACATTTTTTTCACTGGAAACTGAAGACTGATTTATGTTCCTCTGCCCCCTCTAACTTGTTTCTTCATTTGTACACCTGAAACAGAGATTTAAGTTGAACCTTTCCCATCCTCTCCCCAGTACGTTTGTGGTAATCTATTTCTGTGAATAACATAACCAAGAGTGTGCTTTTTCAGTGAGGGTTTTTCCTAACCTCACTGTGTCCATTTGTATTTTTCTGGGTACCTCTATATATTCCCATTTTGTATATGGCTTTTAAAAATTCTGACATGTATGCGCATGTTTGGTAAAATATATACCAGCAAAATACATTGCATACCATTCTGTCCAGTAGTCATTCATAGGCTAAAGATGCTTTAATGCAAAAACCTATCCCACATAAAAAAAAAATTCAGGGTGTGTAACATGCAGAACTTTCTCCACGTGAGATGGATTTTTTTCTTCAGCACTCGGGGAAAGGTGCTTTTATTATTGTTATTATTATTATTTGCATTACAGTTATAGTCCATGCAGGTAAAAGTTCCCGTTAATGTACTTAACTGTCTAGTAGTAAAAAAAAAATGTTTTTTCATTGCTTTTGTAGTTTCATTACATTTTGCCGTTTCTACACTACACGCTTTGAGCTAAATTCTTTATTGCTGCAGCAACTTGAGCTTCCACATAACAATTAAAGGTGTTATAAAGCTCATCCACCACAACCCATTATTTTGAATAGATAACCAAATAAACAACACTAGCTCATGTGGTTATTAGTACTCACGTGGTTATTAGTACTCGTACAGCAAATTAATAGAGAAAATTAAGCATTTAGCTTATTCACAGATATTTACCTCAGAGTTTATGCAGTCTAAAATTAGAAAAGTTTATTACTGCGTACATTATCTTTATTGTTGAGGTTGCAATCAATAAAATCACAAATCTTTCTTCTCTTAGGGCATGACCATAAGATGAATTAAACCAATGAGAATCTTTTCATTGCTTTCAATCTGATTTGGATGGGGGAACAGGGAATTTATCTGAAGAATTACTTCATAGAAAAATACAAGCATTTGGGTCTGAGTTGATTGTCACAATTCCTCTTACTCCTAAGAGACACTTAAGAGGCTATTTGTCAGATGATGGCTTTCTGAATTGTTGGGATCTCCACTGTAGCACCTATTGGCTTTCAAAAAGCTTGTGTCAGCAGGCCAAATGCACCTAATAACTAATACATGAAGCACCATTTCTCTCCAGATGAGTTAAATATTTACTGCAGAGTTAGTCTTGTCTCATGCCTGCAAACTCATCAGCACTTAACCCCATGACCATGCAACCTAAGCTCATTTACAGTAATGGACATTCTCAGTCTTTCATCCACTGATTCACCCTGGAAGGTCAGTGGTTTGAAAATTTAATATTATAAGACATTTCCACACTTTTTGGAGTCCTTGTTCATTGGTAGTTGTTGTAACACTTTATACTGTGAGTACACCTCATGGCACACCACCAGATGACATTAATTACATATAGTCAAGGGAGAGTCCTCCCTGCTCACCTACCCCTGTGCTTCACTACAGAAATGTCACATCTGTAGAATCACCAGGTAACAGGACTCACCCCTCAGTAGGGAGATGCCACTGAAATCCCAGACCTCTTCCAAATCCCTTGTTCACAGCCAGATGTGGATCAGCATCTCCACACTGCTTATTCTCCTACCTGGCTGCAGGGTTTCTATAGTACTCTAAAGCTCACAAAGTTCTTTCAAAAAGAGTAAAAACCAAAGACAGGATTAATGCCTTTTTATGCTATAGTAAAAGCAATGTACAGTTTAGCATTTCCCAGTGGCATGAAGTAATAATGCTTTTCTAGCAAATCTAGCAAACCTTCTTACACATCCTGTTCTTCAGTAGGCTACGCACGATGTTTTCTGCTAAGTTTAAACAAATCCTGCCAAATTTATGCTGCAGTTTCATAAAGTAGCCAAATATCTGTGGAGAACAGACAGGCACGATTAAATACTTGGTGATTATGAGCTAAATACAATCTGAACTGAGGAATCGAGAAATTACTTGGGCAGTGAATTAGCCCACTGTGGTGTCTCATCTCCTTGCTTGGAGCCACTAAGGTGAAGGGGAATAATACACTTGACACTTTATTTTTGTGTGTAGCATATGCCACAAGCACCAAGTATTCATAAACCTTAAGTCACCATCTATCTGTCTATTGATCCTTTGTGTTCTCCAACTTTTCAAACTATAGCAAATGTTCATAAAGAACAATTAGACAAATCAAGCCTGGTGATCTTGCACACAATGGGAATGTTTCCTGCCCTTAAAACTGCCAATTTAGGGAGTGGAGTAGCAAAGGGAAGTGTTGTTGGGCCATCTTGTAATTTGCAGAGGCTGATTGTCATCTGCTGAGGGCTGAGTACTGGTATAGAATCAAATATTTGGAGAGAAAACTTATTTCTAGATGGATTCCCTTAGGCCTCGTCCTTGTACAATGGAATACTTGGGGGAAGAAACCTCCAATATTACAAGCATAAAATCAGCCAACAGTTGTTGCACATTTACCATAGTATGTTATCTACATTTCTTCAGGCTCAGACCTTAACACAGTCATTTTTAGGCCAAAAAATCCTGCTGATGTCAGAGAAGCATCTAATATAAGACAGGCAAGCTATATCTACCATAGAGGGACATTTATCTGCATTTCCTTTTAAAACTGAAGTGTAGCAGCACCTGGATTAGTCAGGAGCACGCACAATGGGAGAAATAACGTTGTAATCCCACCTATACAGAAGTTGTGCAGAGGCACAGATGGGAGCACGCCTGGGTGCTTTGATTAGCCACTGCTGCTCTTCACTAATCAGAGTGTCAATATTCTCTTTTTCTTTTTTTTCTTTTTCTTTTTTTTCTTTTTTTTTCCCTTTTTTTTTCCCTTTTTTTTTTTTTTTTTGCCAGAAGGAGGAACGTGTGAAGTTATAGCAGCACACAGATGCTGTAATAAGAATCGAATTGAGGAAAGATCACAAACAGTAAAATGCTCCTGTCTACCTGGGAAAGTGGCTGGGACTACAAGAAACAGACCCTCCTGTGTTGATGGCAAGTAGCTCCTCCTTTATATATGTCTCTGTTTGTGTACCATCCAGTACATAGCTTTGAGCCTATAGATGATGTAGGAGCTTTGTTGTGTTTTTTATTTAACAAAGCAGAAAAGTCTGTAACAATAAGCATGTATTTACACCATCTTGCTTGCTACTTTAGCGAATGCTTCTGTGCACACAGGTCACATTAAGATTTACTCCAAAAAATTGAAGTAGATCAATTCAGTACAGGCACTTAGATAAGTATAACAGGTTCTGTGGCAGGATCAAGCCCTTTATAAAAAACTGGACAAAATTATCCCTTGCATCATTTCATAGGGACAGCCCCCCACACTCCTCTGGTGCCACGTTTGTTTTAACTCATAAATATTTCAAAGGACAACAGCCATTCATTTGGATTTAATTAGCCATTTGAAAAATCAGTGGCAAAAAAAGATAAATAAATTAATCCAGTGGTCTTGTCCTGTAACAAACATTACAGAAAGCCAAGAAAATCTTTCTCTATTGAAATCGCTGGTGCTGTTTCTCATCATGGGAATTTTTTTTTTTTTTGCTGAAGGCAAAAAACCATGTTATTTGTGTGTAGGTTTCCTATCAGGTCTAGCTCCACAGCATGTGTTCCTCTCTGGGGCTCCCCTGCCACCGCTGCAGGGTGAAACCATGCAGAAGTTGGGGAGAGAGCTGCAGCATGGAAGAGCTTAGCAAAATATAAATCGCGTAAGAAGACGGGGAGTAAGTAGTACTAATCCCATTAGTTACCCTTCCCCAACAAGCCATTCCATGTTGCAGAATCCCTCTGTGCAGCAGCTTTGTGAAACAGAGCCTGTCATAAAAATTCTTCCCTATTTGTTACGGTAAATGCCTGGTGTCATTGTTTATAGCACCCCACAGCCCAAAGGTGCTTTGAAGAGCCAGTGGTCATTTTGGCTAAGGTCGAGGTGAGCTTTGCCCTGGTGTCTTCTCATCCTTCCCATGACCTGACTTCCAGGGCTGGCAGTGTAGTTGCAGGTTTTGGAAGCACCCAGCATTTCCTCTTTGGGTCTGTTGTTTGCCATTCAGCTTCTCCCAGCTGAATGTGTGTGGGGGAGACGGGGGCTGTACAAGCAGACACTGGGAAAAATGGTTTCCTCTGGGTACCCTTCCTCAATCACACACCACAAAAGCACTAGCAAGGGAACAGGGGTAGGGCCAGTTGTAGCCCAAAGTACAGGCGTATTGGTGGGTGTTGTGGACTGCAGGATTGTGTAGACAAAGCTCTGAGGCTTACACATTCAACACCAAAAAGATGAGAGGTTGGGGATGCCTTGGAAGGATGAGAACCTCATGTTTTCTCAGCAAGTATTTGTGGTGTGTAGGTATCCAGTTTATAAATTAAAGATAGAAAGAATGTTTTTATTATTTCAAGAACACTTTCAAATTTTTAAATTATGAGGCAGTATTTCATAGCTTGTTAGACTGAGAATGTGATTCAGCTTCTGAAGTTGTGATTAAAAATGTGCTATGGATGCACCTGTGAATGACGACGCTTTAATCCTCATTCTATCATTCTGTTACTGCTTAATTACCCTGATAAAAAGAAGCTTTTTTTTTTTTCTGTTAAGCACACTCATAAAACCATGGGTAAAACCTACAGCTGGTCTTAACTAAAGATCAGCGGTACAAGCCTTGAAGAGTTTTAATGTTCTTCAGCAGGTCATGAAAAACAGAGGCACCAGGTAGAGCAGAAAGACACCATTAATTTAGATCTCATAATTCCGTTCAGAGAAGATGAGCTCAAAGAATGCAGTGTTAAGAAAAAAAAGTCGGGTGCAGGTGTGAACTGGAACCTAATTGCTCTGTCAGGATTACAATGAAAAGAAATGTTATTGTCTGGAATTTTGAAAGGAGTAAGGATAAAACAATGGCTAATATAAAAGTGCAAAGTTAGTCCCATTGAAGTCACTGGTAAGACTCACAGTGACTTCAAAGCATGAACTACAAAGGAATGTCTTCCCCTTTCAAGTTCAGTTGTTGTAGTCAGCCCATAGCTTCTTTTGTAGATGGCTGGTGAACGGTTCAAAAGCCCAATACACTGCTCGTAAAAATTAACAGAAGGGGCATTTTCTTTGGCCTTTGTTTTATCCTAGACTTGGCTTTGTGACTTTTGACATACTCACCTGGTTTAAGTCAAAACTTTGACCTATTTAGTGGTTCTGTTCTTGCTAAGGCGAACTCCCAAATTTTGCCATGGGTGTCCCATTGATGTCAGTACTTTAATTGACACAAAGATTTGGGATTTGCTGTTTCTTTTGTACATGAGGACATCTCAAAAGGTCATCTGCAACTTTTTACCTTCTTTATCTACCATATTGAGAGGATTAAGACCATTTAATCTCTCACCTGGTGAGATTAAATCTCATACCCTATATGATTTCAAGCCATAATCTGTCACTAAGAAAGCTTGCTTGGGTCCATTAATTAAAAATCCATGGGTGTCCAGGTACAGCAGCACACTCACACCCAAACAGACTGATCACTTTTGAGAGGTGACAAGGATGGGAGATCCATGTTAGTAGCAGTGTGATTCCAATCTGTGGTTGATTGTTGCCTTGAGCCATCTCCAACTCATGGAGTTTTATTTAGTAGTGTTCATAAAACAGGCTGAACCTCAACCTTGTCCTGTTTATACCATTGGCCAGACTGTGACTTCATGGGATCAGAAACAAGCTTTTTATGTTTCTCAGTCCAATTTCATCAGAAAACATCTCATTAAGGCTGACGCTTTGACAGTTTGTGTTCTTGTTACAGAGGAGAGATTGCATTGCCTTCCACCTCTACCAGTCATTGCTCCAGGACACAGCTGGGCTGTGGTGAGTGGGATTGTGTGGAGACCTAGCTTTGTTTTCTGTTTTAGAGAGAATATGGTTCTATATAGGAGTCATCTTAAACTTTTTAATAAGAACAGAGGTGATAAATGGTCATTTTGTCCTCTTGTTGTGAGACTTCATCATAGGCAGCACACAGAGATAGTACATAGGACTCACATATGCAGTCTTCTTCCTGAATGAGCTGAAATTCAGGCTGAGTACATGAAATTTGTACTGTGAAGGGTGAGAAGTTGCTGTCTGTTCCCCAGCATCACTTTCTACCAAGTGCAGCAAACTTTTTCTTTGGGGTCTCATCTTAAAAAATATAGTGAGGCCAGGCTGTGGCAGCATCAGACATTATAAATTATTCCATGCCGCTCATTCAGTAGACACTGTCCTAAAAACCTGCCTCAGTCACCAATGAATTATGTAGTAGCAACAGTGAGAGCAAAACAAAAGCCAAATCTTGTCATGAAACAGAGATGCCACTTTCTGTTTCTTTGCCTTTTCTGTGGCACATTTATTTTCATGATTCCCTCTACTTCAAGGTCTTTTTTTATTTATTTTTAAAGGATGATTTTGAATGCCTCCCATCCCTCCCTATCATATATCTTGTGTGCCACTTGGCAGTTGCGCATACCAGGGGCATCTGTCTGTTCAGCTCTTTGTCATGGCTCTTACTGTTTTCTCCATGTGCCCAAATCCTCTTCAGAACAAGTCCCACATGGATTTTTTTTTTGTGTTACAGCAGCTTGAGAGGGTCCCATTTTCTGGGGAAAGCAATGTCGAGCATGTCCAGGGAGTCCCCAGCCCTCTGACTCCTGAGCACAGGGGACCTGTGCAGCTTGAAGTGTCACTGTCTTACTCCGCAGCAATGCTGTTGGGCACTGTGTGTGCACTGGCAGTCTGAAGGTACCAGAGTAACTTCTGATCTACTGTCCTGCTCAGACACTTGAGTGGCATCTGGGGACAGCAAAGGGCTTGAATTTACATTTCAGACTAGTGTGCAGACCCCTCTATCTTCATGCTTTGATGGACCTGCTCTCTCTCCTTCTCCTGTTACTTCAGGCACTTCTGCTGTGACGTGCAGGCTAGGTCTGCAAGGTTTTCTTAGCCAAGCTTCTTAACTTGCACCTTCCCTGTGAACTATGTTTACAGACAGCTTCTCTTCCTTGATTCAGAAGCCCACAAATTTTTCTCCTCCTGCAGTAGGCTCTGTGGGCCTATGAGTGCATGCAGATATCAGCACTGTCATAGAGTCATGGAATGGTTTGGCTTGGAAGGGACCTTAAAATTCATCTAGTTCCAACCCTCTTGCTGTGGTCAGGGACACTCTCCACTAGGACCAGGTAGCTCAAAACCCCAGCACAAACAGCTGGGGTTTGTCCCCTTTCTAGCTGTTGCATGGCTACTTCTGTTCCTCCTGTGGATTGAGGTTTTATTCCTTTGTTAACTGATTTCTTCTTTCGGTGCTGTGGTTATGTAAAAGAGAGATCCTCAGTAATATCCTCTGTTTCTTGACAGCAATTCCTCTTGAATCTTTCTTGTATGGTCAGTGAGAACATGGTGATTATCCTTTAAGTTGTCAAACCCACATCCTTTAGTTCACCTCTATGAATAAAGATCAATTGTTGGCTCCAAAATTTTAGCTGATTTTTTTCCTTAATTTTCTCTTACTCTGCATATAAATAAAGAATCCAATTAAAAAAAAATATATATGTATTTCTGGTTTTTAAAATAGATACTTATATTTTTTAGAATTTTTCACCATTGCCAGTGCATAATCTAAGCTAAGTGGGTCCAAGACTTCTTCTATTGTTCATGCATAATATGATGATATTCTTAATCTTGTTCATTACTTCATCAGATATTTCTTTTCCTGCCCCATCTTCCTTCTCAGTATGGAACACACCAAGCCCAGTGAAACCCTGGTGAAAAAAAACAGTGACTTTTAAATACCTTTACAATAGCTGTTTGAACCTTTAATAGAAGTACTCAGCATAATCTCAAAATACTTAAATACTATTGAGGGATTTGCATTCACACTGCCTCCTGCAAAGCCATTTTTCTTTTGCTTTCTTACAGCCCAAGACAGTTTCTTCAAATAAATGGCTGCAGAGTGCTCCAGGTTTGGTGGTTCTACCAGATCATGGCATTGTAACTTCAAAATAACATTGTTGTGACAGTATCAAATCTAAAGGTTATACCAACACTGTCATGTTTGGGTCAGGACTGTAATGTCCACACCTCATTCTCCTTTAACCTAATCTGCATGCAAAATTGATGTTACCTTTCTGAATAAGCTAAGGTTTGCTTCTGCTGCTTGAATAGAGCTGGCTATGTGAGCTAAAGAGCAACAAAGAGCAAGTGGCAACAGTGAAATGATTAATACACTTACATAGCTTCTTTTGGTTCCCCATGGCTTGGCTACACATGACTCGCAGTTTTCTTTGGTTGCTTCCATTAGCAAAATAGTCTTGTGGCCACATTTTTCTTTGTTTTGATTTGTTATTTTGGGTTTTTTTAAGGAGTTCATTTTTGTGCTCAGTATAAACAACATGAATATTTGATTGTACATGGAAGTCCCCAACTTTTCTACACTCTAGTTGAAAGCGTGTGAAAATTCTCCTATTTGGAAGTTTCCCATTCCTGTAAGGATACACACTTTTACTTCCCACTGCACTGTGCAGGGGCTGCTCATGTTCCTTCCAGGATATCAGTAAACAGGACTGGTCACAAATAGCCAGCAGGAAGGAGATGGGAACAGATGCCGAGTGAGCCAACGGGATTGCCGAGTAAATATTAGCAGAAAAGCTCTGATAATATTCTTTCAGTTCTAATATTTCATATGGTTGATATAAAAATGTAATAGGAGTACAAGATATTTATAATTTTAATACTATCACTTTTATACTGTGAATAACGTGCTTTGCACCATATAATTTACAGTGGTATTGAACCATTCTGTACAGTCAGTAGGTGATTGTGTCCGTGCGTTCTTCAAGGCCTTTGAATAATTGTTTATATATATCTCCATAAACCTCTATATATCATATATCTATGAATATTTGTTTATCTATACTGAAGTCTACTGTATTACAGTCAATGATGCTCTCAGACACATATCTTTTTATTGCTTGAATTTTTTTGTTCCCTTTCCTTCAACCTTCTTCCACTCTTTTAAAAACACTTTCAGAGGCAACCTCAATATTACTTGCACAGTTTTCTCTGAAATTTGTTGGGCCACAGAGCATGAACTGGCTTTTGATATAGGTCACGAAAGGACTTTCATGCAGGCTGTGCATGTTGCCAGTGCTCTTAGGAAATGAGGTGGTTTTAACACTGGTCAAAACCAATGAGGAAAAAGGAAGCTGCTACTAAAATGCTGTGCAGTATCTCTCCCTCTAAATTATTCCTGTAAGAAAGGTCTCTGCAGAGATCTGAGATGATCCGATTCCATGTTGTGTGCAACACAGGATTTGAAGCTTTAGCTCTCAGGCAGCAGGACTAGTGTTTTAACTCTCCATGGTCTGCTGTTGTCCTATTTTATACCAGTCATGCATCAGCAGAAAGCGAAATAACTCACTGATACAGAACAATAAAATGAAATTAATTCAGTATTTCCCTTTCTCCCAGACTGGCTTTGGATCACACCAAGTTTCAAATCATTCCGTAATATATGAAATATTAAAGTGCATGTATATACTTCACATTTCTATTAGTTTGAGGATTATCCATCACTAGCCAGCATGTGGCCCTGTGAATTTACATCAGACTTCATCAGGACAGCATTTACAAACTAAACACAAGTCTTAATGACCATTGGGAGCCCTGTGACTTTTAACGTCTCTCTGGGCCAGCACTTCACAACTCTCCAGTCGTGCTGCTAGATGGTTGGGACTGAACATCTTTATTTTTCCATGGGCAAAAGCGGGAACAGCAAGAGGACAGCATTTGTCAGCACATGTTCCCTTTGCTGGTGTTTGCCCTCCTCTCTCTCACCCAGGACCTGCAAATGAAAAGGCCATACATGGTATGTCACTCGTTGGGCAGACAGTAAGCGCAGCCATGATGTTGACGTGAGCTAATGTGTTTTATTTTTTAAATTATGGATACGATGACTGTAGGGTGAGCCTTCAGAATTCAAGAATGCTGTGTCCCTGCAGCACAGAGGTGTAGCGTGTCCCCTTGCAGGTCCCTGTGCTGGTGCTCAGTGCAGGCATCCTCCCACAGCACCCGGGTTACCCCGGCTCGCACCAGTTAAGAGATGGGCACGGGAAATACAGAAACTTCCTGGCTCTCCTTGGAGCACGTGCAGGATCTGAGCCCTGTAGAGTCAAATAAAAGACTCCTATTGACTTTGGGTCAGGTCCTTAGTAAATGCTTTGTTAGATATAATCCTGTATCTATCAGCACTTACATCAAGTGAAAACGGTTCACAATCACAAAGCCAATAGTTTTCTATTTATCTAATGTGTACTTTAGGTGGTATCACCAGAAAGCCTTTTTTATTTCCAGTCTGTGAAAATACTTTCAATCAATTCTTATTTCTTGAAGAAAGGGGGGAAAAATGCTTTTTGAAATCCAAGGAGTCAGCTTCTCATCCCTCTAGCTGTGCTTCGGCCTAGATAAGAAGAGATTCTCAGGGTCCCATATTATTAATGCACTGTCTATATGAATAACGAGCAGGCTTGGTGAATTATTCCACACTCCTGGGAAAATCTATAGCCCTGTCCTTCTGCAGCAACACTGGAACTGAGCAGGAGACTTGTATTTTTTTCTCTTTTTTTTTTTTTTTTATTTGTTGAATTCAGATGACTTCATTTGTAAGGAGGAAAAAAATGTATCTTTTCCCCACTGACACCCATTTAGTAAGCTCAAAAAAATATTCACAGCATATCACATATTAAAAAGGGTGAGAGAGAGAGGACCCTAACTGTGTAGTGGAATATTTTAAGACTTTGCTTTTGTCCAGAAGCATGTCTTCTTGAAACGCCCTTGCAGCCAACCTGAAATTGCAGCCAGATCCTGAGAGGTGCTGACTTCAGGGGGAGCAAAAGCAAAACTGGCAGTGATGACGCAGAGTAATTAATTCATTTACTGAGGCACAGCAGCTCTCATCACCAGGTTTCCTTCTAATCTGCGGGGCAGAGGCTGAACAGAGCAGAGGGGAGGTGTGTGCCTGACCCTGCTGATGGTGGGTGAGCTTTTGTGTCAGAGCACGGTGTCATCTCCTGAACCCAGACCATCCATGGGCAACCGGGGGAGAGCAGAGAGGCCGTGCTTCACCTTGAACAAGTGTATGTATAAACATACATGTTTGTGTACCCCAGGAAATAGCTTTGAGCCTATAGATGATGTATACATATATAGAGGTACGTGTACATGTATACAGGTACATCTGTGCACATGTTGCGGAGTCATCCTGCTGTGGGTGGTACATCAAAGCATCCAGTGCTGTTCAGACACGTAGGTATGTTTCCAGTGATCAAGGTACACAGGGGGAGGACATTCAAGGGTCAAATCTGCAGCCAGCCTGAGCCAAAGCCCGCAGCCAGGGCTGCCGAGTTCAGCGCTCCCCCGTCTCTCGGCGAGGGCTGTGCTGTTTGTGCCGCATGCAAACATCCGCCAGGCATTAGGGAGAAGTAGACGGATGATCATGTCTTTCTGGTGTGAAGATGGTGCAGCTAATGAGATCGTCTGACTGTGAGTTTATGTGAGTACATCTTCATCTCAGCTATAATTTATCTCCCTACCTGTGTCTTATATTTCTTTCTTTTCCAATTGACATTGCGGTTTCCTGCGTAGCAAAGCAACCACCCTTTTTAATACCAAGCCCATACAACAGCTGACTAATCCACCCCTGATGAAGTGCACAGAGCTCACTTAAATCCCAATTTCCACAGGAAAAAAGGAAAACAACACATTTTCTTTTTCTACTTAAGAGGGGAAAAAAGCCATAAGTCATGGCACTTTCTCCATCTGCGTTAGGGGTGGTCATTTTTCCAGGCTCCAGCTGACAGGTTTCAGTGCTGACACAGAGGGAGCAGAGCCCTTGCAGCCAACCAAGGTGCACAAACAGCAGCCTTATGGTGAAATTAGAGAACGGCATGGCTGCATAGCAGGGTGAAGACAAGAGGAACATATAATTACTTCACCTCCATACAGAGGAAAGTAACCTTTCTCTAAAAGATAATAAGCCCGCTAGAGGCTAAATGGAAAAACAGTAGGAGTTTTCTCCTCTTATAGGTAGCATTAAGTGTTAATCACAGCACGGGAAAGAGCCTGGTAAGGGTTTTGGAGGCAGGGAGCGCAGGCACGGAGGGAAGCCAGCCACACTGGTGAGACAGGCACCACAGGAAAAAAGAAGCACAAGCTGGGTGGGAAAAGAGAACCTAGAGAAAATTCCCTTGCAGGGGTGAAGAAGCCACAGGCAGGACCATGCAGGCGAGTAGACGTAGCATAAGGACTAGACACGCTACCTGGCAAGCATAGAAAGCAACCAAAAGAAGGGGTTTTCACAGCTTTTTGCATACACAGATCTACCTCCATGAGCCCAAAGTAGCTCAGAAGAAGGGCAGCATCTCCCTGTGACCTGTCTGCAAATCTACAGATGGTAGATGGAGGTGCAAAAAAATGCTTCAGTGAAGCTATGGGAGGCTCCTCCCACAAGCCAGCATCTAGCAATGCTAAGGGAGTGATTCCAAAATGTTGGAAACTAGATGGAAAAAAACCTTCCAAGAAGAGATCACGAGGCTGGGGTGAGCAGCAGTACGTCAGAGCCAAAATTTTTGGATGGGGATGTAACACAGAAGTATCTCAGAAAAGTAAGATCTGGATATCTAAGAGGGACTTGTGTATAAGACACTTGATGTATTCATATCCATCACAGTCACCTCAAGGTATGGAATCTGCTCTGTATCTGCCCTGCGTGGCTGCAGCAAGGCAGCAAGAAACAGAGCTTCACTATCATTTACTACATCTGGGTGGAGTGATGTTGCCAGCTGACACAGGATATGTGGTGTCTCAGGAGTACAAGGTTTAAACCTTTACACCACACTTTAAACAAACACTGGGTTTCTCTGTGCCTTGTCCAACAAAGCACACGTGCACGGTCCAAGTGCAACATTCAAAATGCGTTCAGAAAGCAGTTTGACACCCAGAGACAGATTTTTAGCTGATGTAAACTGGTTCTTGAAGTCCAGAGAGACTTACTAGATTGTGACAAATGAGGACAAGGTTCGTTGAGTTTGGGAAATGAACAGAATGGCAACTGGCTATTAATCCTTCCTCACAGCCTACAGGGAATATATGGGACCAGCATTCAGCTAATCGGTGGCCAAGTGGAGCTTAAAGAAATGTAAGGTAGGGTTAGTGCCGGTGCTGTATCCCCTTATACCAAATCTTTGCAGTAGTTCAGAGTATAATCTGTCCCTGAGAGGAAAGACCGTATTGCTAAAATGGATAATTCTGCATAAACTTGCATCATACATCTTTTCTGCATCGGATAATGTGTTTTCAGTGCACCAGGGCTGTGAAATGTTGCTTGTCTAGAGATGTCTCTAATACAGTATAGAAGTACTAATGGTGCAGAGCATTAAGTCTTTTTTTCTTTTCTTTCTAAAGCTACATTCTACTTATAAACATGGAGCTAGATCACAAGGCTTGAATGTGGTTCCTAGGATTAGGATTTGAACAATAAAGAAGTGGATAGTTACACAAACATGGAAGATTCTGCTATATAGTGTGCTTTCTTTAAATTATCTGAAGTTATCTGATATCTGAATTATCACACACTGGAATTTTAAAGACACAACAACCAAATCTTTGTACAAAGAATGCACATCATTACTTCTTTTACAGATGCAGTGAGTTCAAACAAGAGTCACTAATTTGGCACTGGGATTGTCTGTTGCATGTACATGAATTAATCTGGCAACTGCAACTAGAGGCAACAAGTGTTTATTTAATTTCAGATCACTGATTATCCATAACATTGATCACAGACACATTTCTCCCTTCTGAATACAACCAGGTAGCTTTAGGACCCAAACCCCTCAGCAGTCTGTCAGCCCATAGTTTGTTTTGGTGATTTTCATGCATTAACATTGCAGAATAGCCTTTCATTTAGGAATCAAGTGAGTACATTGCAAGTGAGGGATTTATTTAAAATCTTGGACTTTGTGCTAAGGAAGTATGCTATTCAGCACACACGTAGCCTGCAGATTTTGAAACAGGTCTCTATGCATATGTTTCAGAGAGCAGTTTACTCATCCAGTAACTCAAAGAAAGCATTATCCCTCTTTGGGAGTTGAGTGTTTCCGAAGACCATTCAGTTTACTATAATAACTGCTCAAAGTCAAGCAAGTGCAAGTGCTGATGTAGTATGGCAAAATTCAATAATATATAAAAAGTGCTGCCTCTCCCTTTTGAAACTATCATGCAAAAGACAGCAGTGTGGAAAGGAGCCGTGCTCTACAATTTAAGCATTCTGCCCTGTGTCATTTGTACATAAAAGCTATTCTGCAGACAGATGGATTGCTTTTAATATGTGGTCTTGTGTAATCATTTCCTTTTGATTACAATTCCTAGGCAGCAAGCATACAGCAGAGTTTTCAAGATGCATGTGCATGGTCAGTACATTTCTTTTTTTTTTTTTTTTTACCTTCCTAATGTGCCCAGAACTCACAAACAGCAAGGTGAAACATCAGCACAAACCATCACTCAGGAATGAAATTGAGGAGCAAATGACACTGTCCTAACCGAGGACAATGGCAAATCTCCCATTAACTCAAATGAGAGTAGAAAAGATATCTCTGCATTGGTTTTATTATTACAAAATGCTCTCCTGTTTTTCTTCAAACCCCTCCACAAAATACCATCAAATGCGGTTGTATGTAATATAGTTATGCAAATATCAAATGAACTCTATTTCCTTTGGATATTTCCTTCCCTCCTCTAGAAAATTGCTACCTGGGTGAACACATTTTAAAACAAGAGCACCTGTAGTCTCTGTTAAATAAAAAAAACCAAAGCCCATTAGTGTAATGAACACTTGTTCATTAGTGAGATCATCATCCAGGGACACAGATACCTATTGCTCTGAGCAGGATGGGGGAAAGGAGGGTGACCACTGCTTTGAACCTCGGAGCACAGGAATGGAACAGTAAAGGAGAAAATCCATATAGTTTTTGACAGGTTGTGTTTCCTTTGGGATTCAGCTCAGTAGCAAAGGCCTGGCCTCATTATTGTACTGGTGCAATTCATTTCTCTTGTTTGTCCGTGCATTGTGATGAATTTGGTTCATCTGAATGTCAGGCAGGAAATCGGGAGAGGAATTTGTGGCAGAGCTGGAGAAGCATAATGCTTCTTTGTAGCACAGCGACAGGTCCTTTCCTGGGATGGATGTGCCAGCTTCAAAAAAGGAGGTGGGCCCAGGTGTGGAGAAAGTCTTTTGGCTGCTGAGGAGAACAGTCAGCTTCTACTGCGAGAAAAGAGTTATAGGGCAGCAAAGCAAAGGATGGAGTATGAATCTGCTGTCAGATTAGTGCATGGGCACCAGGAGTGGAGAAAGGCTAAGAAAACAGTGAAGAATTTAACAGGTATGAACTCCCCGTCATTAAATGTGGACTGGAAATAAGAATAGTCCTAACTCTTAGAGGAGGTTGGCGACAGCTTCCCAGCTTGGGATGCCAGCTAGTTTTGAAGACTTCCAGTGTCTTTTGCCATACCCACAAAAGGCAAAGAAATTAGTATTATTCGATAAAATAACACTGCATCATTCTCGTGAACAGTGGATGGACCACAGACAGATATAAGTCAAGAAAAAGAGCTGTAGAGCAGTCTCATAAGAATCCTTTCATGCGTTAGAGACACAACAAACTGCATATATATGTTTTGTCTTTAATATAGCAAGAATTGATTCAATCTGGGGAAAAAATAAAAAAATCTTATAACAAAAAAATCACATTACTCTTCAGGCAGCTGCATTTCATACCAATCAGAGGGTGAAGTCTGGAGGGGTTGTATGATAGTTTTTGAAATGCAATTTTTGAAAACAAAAATGTTTTGTCAATGCTGTGAATTTTTTAATAAAAGAAGGGGAGATAAAATTGCCGAACAAATATGTGGAAAAGTTTCATTGCATTTTGAAGTCGTTAGTTACAGTTTGACTTTACTTGATACAGTAATTTTTTTTATTGTTTGGTTGGCCAACACTGATATCTTTTTTTAAATCCATTTATTTGCAATAACATCCCGATAAACCAATTTTAATAGTGGAACCAATTAATTCTCCATTGAAGGTATTGACTCAGATTTTTTTAATCCATTCTATTTGTTGGAGATGGCACTGCTGGACTTCCCTGGATGAGCAATAATGAGGGAGTACTGCAGAAGCCATTTCTACTACTCCTCTGAAGCAGCACTTGTAAGTTCTGTGAGGCCATTGCAAGAAAACAGCATTTACAAACACAAATTAAGTAAATTATAGCCTTGCGCCCTGACTTGCATTCTTCAAATGACCCCTGGTGCCCACAAGTGAGGATTCTAGAAAAACATCAGTTTGAGCTTGCAGATTTCCCAGCTGAGTTTGCTCATTAGCTCACGGCAGGATGGAAACTGGGATCACAAATGATCAGTGATTGCAATGGACATGGGCTAAATGTACTGCGTGTAGTCAGGTTTAGAAAATAAAAAGAATGGGTGAGGTTTTGAAGCTCCTAAAATTCAAATGTAATTACATACCACCCAGATCTGTGTTTAACTATTGCTGTTTACTGGCACTGAAAACCTTTTGGAAGCTGATAGAGTTTCCTAATAAAAGGAATAAATTAACAAACCAGGTTAGAGGCTTATGCTCGAAAAGTAGCAACCCTTATGCAAAAGCCTTTGGTGGAAACTCTTGCTGCACTGAATCAGTATATTTCTGAAATAATTAAGAATGCTTATTTGTGACAAGGTTTGGGTTAGACCCTTTCCACGTGAACCACTGTCATTTTAAACTCATCATTTATGGTAAGCATAGCCACCTTCTTCATGCATTTTGCATATTCAGTTTTCAAGCCAAAATATAGGAGCTGCATTAGCTTCAGTGCTCCCAGCAGGTAATCAGCCTCCTGCAATATCAAACCTTATGTCACCAACAGTAATAGGCTGAAATAGTCAGATCCTCATAAGGACCGCGCCTGCCCAGTTCCTATTAAAATTAATGGGGACTGGGCATCCATTCCCTTTAGGCAGCTTTGAAAATACCAGCCAAAATGTAGTTGTAAGTATTAACCTTTAGGAAGTTAGTGTTGGCAGCCTCCCACTGCTCTCTACTAGTTTCCAAAATCAGCAGCTCTGATGAGGCATGAGCCCCACCTGAGAGCCTCCAGCTCCAGTTTGATGGGACCCTGTCCTTGGAGGCTGCTGGTGGGGACCAGCTGTGGGCAATTCACACCTTCAGGCTGTTTTGGCTGAGCAGATCCTGGGGAGTTAGAAGGTAAATTCTGAGGCTGTTCTGCCAGTTGTACCAGAAGAAGCCTGAACTGAGCACGATGGGGTTTTTTTTTTTCTTGGTCTTCAGACGCAAGGAAGCCAGTCCCATAAAGGTCAGTAGAGGCGGTGTGAAAAGGCTACCTTGACTCTGAATATGATGCAATATGGAAGTCTGGGGCAGAAATGCCAAAAATATTACAGCTTGTTAAAATAAACATATTTGGCATAGGAAAAAAACTGCCAGTGAATGCTTTTATATATTAAACCTTGTAAGAAACTTCTGCTTTTCTGATTTAACCTTCTTTAATTAGGTTTTTTTTTTCCCCTTTCCTGTCTATATTTGTAAAGAAAGACTGTCTGGCATTTGAAAATAAAAAGAGGATTAGAATAATTTATTATTGGGTTACTATTAAACCAATAGAGATAGCAATAGAATTTCACATGTTTAAATAACCTCCATGTCTCAGCTCAGATGCATACAGATGATGACCTGTGAGGAAGTAGTGTTATGGGAATAAACTGGCTGTGGTTTAAGCTGAAGGATTTCAGCCCAGCTAACAAACTCTCAGCAGCGCATTCCTGAAATGTTACCACAGTAGCTGGAGAGAAAACTGTCCCCTTTTTAAATTTTTCCACCAAATACTTCTAAAATAGCCAAAGTGTAATCAATGTGCTCAGCTAGCAGATTGTTCCTGGACACAGAATACATTCCTAAATTAAACTGCTAACTGTGAAGCATTTGCTAGGCTCTGTTTTACCCAGTACAAGATAAGAAGCAAATATAACACACTGGTCTCTATTACTGATGGCTACTAAAAATGCAAAGCAATGAATGTGCTCTTTCAATTTCAACGGTGCATCATTAAGAGAAAACCTGTAAGGATCACCTGGATCTTAATGACCTGTTACACTGCATATTCTCCACTACTGTGAATGCTAGTCTGTGATTTTTGGTGGATAACTGTGCCATTTTAGGAAGTACTAATTATATTTTGCTGCATTGTTATTCTGGTGTTCTTGTTTTCTTTACCTTCCCTTCCTAAATATGACTGTCTAATAGTCATGGACCTGGAGGAAATGTGTAACCAGGAACGTTAACAGTGCTGGCAGATCTCAGAAGCAGCAAAAGGGCCAGCCAGAGCTCTTCCTGCCTCTGCTGAGTCCACAGGTTTTGAGCAGAATTACGGGCAAGTCTTACTGCAGTGTATCCCTGTGCTCAGGGTATGGATCGTGCACTTGTTCTGCTAGGTTTTCCTGAAATATTAGGTCTCACTAAAGGTAGCTTTCTGTAGAATACAAATCAGCTACTTTAGTGTGGTGTCCTGCTAGTACAATGTAGTTTGGTTATGTCTATCCTTGTATTCACTTGGTTGATGGCATACAACAATATGTCAAAGAATGTAGATGCTGCTGCTTCCTACCACATTTTTCAGATGAAAACATCAGGTGCCTGGAATTATTACAGTGTTATTTCTGTTTGGTTTGTTGGGTTTTTGTTGTTGGTTTTGGGGTATTTTTTGTTTTGCCTGGGTTTTTTTTATTAAGAAAACAACACCATAGATGTTGAGACGTTCTTGACAGGAGTTTTGCCAAGACCAAGGAGGCTATTCTTGCACTCCAAAGTCTAACAAGCAACCACAATCTACTAGTTTATGCTGCAAAACAAGGTAGGCAACCATCAAGGGCAGGAGCACAGGCTTTGTGTAGTGGAGGGGGGGGAAAAAACAAACAAACAAAAACCAAAAAACATTTGGGCTGTAGGCATCACAAGAATGAAGAGAGGGATTACATTGCAGACTTGCTGTGTTAGGTAATACTGGATACAGTAAATAACTTCAAACATTTGAATTTTTTTTTCTTTCTCAGAGACCTGGAATAGTGTGCAGTAACTGAACAGGTTAAATATGAACACTGTTCAGATCACTGTTACTGTACCTGTGAAGGATGAGATAAAAACATAGCATGGGGGGCAGAGAGGGGGAAGACCCCTAGGGTCCTGTTCAACACTCAGTCTGGGGAAACCCGAAGGTAACAGGAGATATTCCTACAGCCTGCTTTCCATTCCCATCCAAAAATACTCTTCCTTCCAATTTCTCTTTGGTGTCAAAATAAATGAGAATATTTCATCATGATTAATGGTGTGCTGGCTCCACAGTGAATGCTGGTAGGGATACAGCCATCAGTGTAGAGGATATTTTCAGAAAAGCTCATCATATTTTCGTTTGATTTTATGCTGACATGTTGAGTTTTGGCTAAAAAAGTGATGAAATTCAGCCAGTTACATAGGCATACATGTGTGCACATAGACACACATGGTGAGAGAAAGTTGCTGGATGATTCTGCTCCTGGAAGGAGATGCCTCTCTGGAGAAATGCTCCATTGCTTGATGTGTTTTGGAATGCTGGTCTCCGTCTGCACTTGGATTGCTCTCTTCAAGGGTTCTGCCTGCAGGACAGGACTGTATGAGCATCCCTGTGGTCCCCAAGACCACCCAATGTTGTGTGACACTGTGGGAACTGGCAACCACTGTGAGGCAGGTTGATGGGAGATGAAGGCTTACCTGTCCCTCACCCCACTACTGTGCACTTTCTCATGTGCCCCCTTTGAGAATAAAAGGTGACGAATGCCACCACATCCCTGTTTTCATTATGAATTTGTCTTAGTTATTTAAAGAGTGTTTATGGGATTTTTGAAGAGACGTTGAAAAAAAACCCTGCACCCTAACACAGATCAACTCAGAGCTTTTGGTTTTAGTAGAGCTTGTTATACATAACGTCTATACTGTACTTATTCACCTAGAGACCTTAACTATTATGTACATAAAAAAGTACAATTACAGCACAATATTGTTTCTTTCAGTACCATTGAACTTGAGTTTCTCACTTCAATTTTTGCCCTCTAGATTAAGGGTGGGTTTTTTTGCACTGCCGTGTATGTGAGATGTTTAAAACTTGCCTGAGATTTCGATTTCCAGAGGGCTCGGTGAGGCTGAGATTTCAGCTTATCTAATATTTTGACAAAGTCCAGGCTCTGTTTTCTAAAAGTCGATTTAGTTTTAAGCTGTTGTTTTCACCACTACAGTGAGTAATCCAATTTTTAATTATTTTACATGTTGTTTTATTATTTTTATGTATTATTTGCTTAGAATTTAGTTGTTTATCATTATTATAATTTTAGCGGAAGGGACACTGGAGGAACCAAGCCTTGCTGGAATAGATTGTTATCCAGTGTAATGTATTGATCAGGTCAGGCAGTAAATTAACAGGAGCAGAACACCATTAAATTTTGAACTTAATTGCCTTCTACTCTTAATTTCTATTGGATATAATCAATAGGTGCCAGAGGAAAGTTAAAAGAGTTATTTAGCAAGCTGCTGTTTCCTGCAGCATAATGGAAAACTACTGTTTTATCCTCTCTTTGATGCAAAAAATTTGCTGTTCAAGTGTGGCCACTTAAGCATTTCATCAAAGACTCACTTTTAGTTCTGTCTTGATTAATGTCTAGCCCTTCCAGAAAGAAATGTGATTTAGTGACACAATCTGTTTTGGTTTAGCTGCCCCTTTAGTCTCTGCACTTAGACTGGTGTTGCTGCAACACCGCTTCCCTCTGAGATCTCTCCAGCTTGTGTTCCCGTCTCTTGCCATACACACAGAGTGTCTTTAGAGGATATTCTCAGGCCACCATCTTTAAAGATCATTTCCTTTTCCAAGGAAAGGCAGTATTATAGCCAGAGGAAATGAAGACCATAGCCTTGGTCTTGACTTTTCTTCTTGGTTCTTCTACTAGCTTGTGTGGGCAAGTCTCTCATCTTTCTTATTTTCCCTGCCTGTAAAACACTAATGCAATCAACTGACTTCACCAAGGTCTAGTGTCAAGCTGATACGTTGTAACTCTCTTCTAGGATTCCCTGTGCTGATGATATGCCTTGTTCTGTTCTCCAGCCTACTGTTTAGGTTAATACTCGTTTCTCACTTTTCCCTCTGTAGTAATACTCTTTTTTGGACTTGCTGTTAAATTTAAGTATTGCTTATCCTGCCGTAATCTAAAACCAGTTCCTTATAAATCAATATCTCAGTGCTATTATTATTTTTACACCTCTTTGAATGCTCTTTCCATTACCTAGTCTTTTGCTAATAAAATGCTGCAAAGAAAACACCGTATTTCAGGTGGCCCCCTGCCAAAGCTGTATGCCCGGTATCACTGCCCTGTGCAATCACAGGGACATTAAAAAGCCATTGAATGGAAGATAGACATCTGATGCAAATTAGGGGATTACTGCAAACTTTGGTGGGCCTTGGAAGCTGTATTACTGAAGCAGCACACGGAATGAAACAGGCCAAAGTAATCATACCTCGTATTTTACAATAGTGACAGTTCTGTGCCAGTGGTGCTATTCCATATTTATAACTTTATATTGGCATAAGGCAATTCACATTCAAGCTAATGGGAGTTTTCCAGGAGTGTTGATTCAGGTTCTTGATGAGAAATGAATATAGCCCCGTTTGCACATCTTTACAGCAGAAATAGTGGTTAGAGGAGAGTCTACTTGATATTTTATGAAGTGGTGCATAATGATTCATCAAATGGACAGACCTTCATAGAAGTCTCATTTTCGAGGAGAGCTGACCTATACTCCCTCTGAAAACCAAACATTTTCTGGGAGTGGAAAGTTACCCAACTCAAAATAGTCAACATATTCAGTGAGCCTTGCTCTGAAACCTTGACTTAAATCTGTCCACAGCTCTCTCCCTTATGAAGCGAGGACAATGGGTATTTTACTGTGAGCAGATCTGATTTTATTCAAGTCCAGTACACTTGAAAACACATTGCTTGAGCTCTATGCAAATTCAAAAACTGCCAAATCATCAAAAGACCTCAGTATGAATTTACCTCTCTGACAATTATTCTTTGTCACATTATTTTGGTTAACAGGGAATTCATCACAGGGGAAAAGAGAAAAATAAAGCCTCTTGACAGTTACAAGGAATTAGCTGTGCTTACAATAATATATATTCCCAGGGAAGGCTGGAAGGCAGAGTTTGACAGTGCTGAAGCTGTACCACGTACAGTGATGTCCTGTGACCATCGTTGTCTGGACTTAGCCTTTACAGAGAGAAGACTTGTGGGTCTCTGTTACAGACTGCCATGAATTGTGCAAGGCTTATAGTTCCAGCTCACAGGAGAGGTTGAAATTCTCCTGTTCTGGTCACGCCACTGGTGCTCACAACATCATTTGTCCTCATGTTATCAGCAGACAGGCAGAAGAGTTGGTGTTGTGCCTGTGGTGTATTTAGGGAACTGAATCACAAAGGCCAGGTGCTCATGGAGGCCTGTGGCCAAGAAGGGAATTGGACAGGGGGCTAATTGAATATCTCTGACTAGGGTGGTGTCTGAAATCATCATAGCATTCCTCATTTCCCATGGACAAGAGTTTTTCCTCGTATTTCATGCTCCTGACAAGAAAAGGATAAAAAGAGATTTTTCTCCATGTCACTGAGGAGAATCCCCTTTTTCATCCAAATGAATTATACTGTCTCTAAGGCACCAGATTAATCTGTCTATGATATCCCTTGTGTGTTGTTTCTAGGCAAACACATATCTGTATTTCTTCTTTCATGATCAACTGGTACAAATGAAAACTAACTCACATGGTAATCTTTTGCTGCTACCCACTACTGAAAAACTCTACAGGACTGATTCAGCCCTGCTGAAGGAGAGAGGTACAAATTAATTGTTCACCAAGCAAGGAAAGATTTGCTTGGAGCTGGGGTAAAGTTTCACCCTTGAGTTGCCTCCTAAGAAGTCTCTGGAGGAGATGCTTTAAGCAGCTGACATGGTTCCCTGGAAGAGCAGCAAAGAGAGGCAGCTGAGATGATAGTTTGATGCTGTGCCTCATCCTCTCTTGAGCCTCCTCTGGCTTCTTCTGAACCTCTTGAAAGGGATGTAGTCTCCTATGCCATGCAACAGCCTAGGTCCAGCCCAAATGTTTACATGAGATAGACACTTGTAATGATCCCCAAATGTTTCTGAAGCAGATGTGGATAAGATGACAATATTTATGTTAAGGTTGATGACAAATACAGTTTGGCTCAGTTGTAGCTCCTTCTCTGGCTTGCTGTCATCCTAAGAACCTTGTGAACTATGGATTATTGCATTATAGGTATAGACAGCAAGAAAGGCAGACGAGGTAGGAAGTCTGAGACACACATGAGTTAGGATTAAATGGAGCAAACATTCTCAATCAGATCTAGTCACTGCTAAAACAAAGAAGATAGAAAGAGACAGAATCAAAATTAGCAAGATAACAGATTGCATTTCTGGTTAGGAAGAAGTCCTGCTTTATGAAATGCTGGTGAACTTAATGTTTAATTCTACCCTTCTTTGTCTTGCACATTGTAAAGCATACTTGCAGTCATCACCCTCTAGTTGAATTGGGGCAGGGAGTTTTTGTTTTTCTTAAGAGTACTTTATGGTTTATAGCTTAGAGCCTTGGCAGAAGTCCATCTACAGTAATATACGATTCACATCGTTGTTAGGCTGGGGACTGCAATTGTTGCTATTCTGTCTATACTCTGCTATGTTTGTGGAAGGATCAGGATTGGAGCTGTGAGGTTTTTCTCATGATCCCTAAATCCAGAAATGTATTTGCACCATTTTTATCCCTAGAATGTTATCCACTGCTTACAACTCACTTTCCTGAGAAAGTCAGACAAGACGTGCAGGAAAGCAGGCTTGTTTTCTCTATGCTAGTATATAAGAAGTTATACCAGACAGTAACTCTAGTTATGTCCAAAAAAATTCACCACACAATAACAACAGCCCCCAAAAACCCAAAAGAAATGAAAGAATTGCCAAAAATACCCGAGCTCTTTGGAGGCTTTGCAAGATAGTTCTGAAAGTTTCAGGTAAAAATATGTTCTTTGCATAATCAGTCAACCTGTATGTGTTGGCACTATGCATAACCTGTTTTCATCTTGTCATTTAGTCTAAAGAGTTTTCAGTGACACCTTGGTGGAGTTTCTCAAAATATTGGTACTGGCAGATAGAAGATGGACTGCTTCAGCTGGAGGGAAGCTGAAGGGATGCTTCAGCTTCTGGAACAAGTTTTGCCATTGGTTTCGGGGCCAGCAGAACTGACGAATTATGGCTTCAGGAAAGCTGTATAAATATGCTGCAAGTGGAAAGTTCTTTATAACTGCATCACTGGAAATACAGAATGAGTGTGAAACCCCACCACTCATATGCACACATCTTCCAACACTTTCAACAAAATCAGGAGATTTCCAGATCTTTATCCTGAATGATAAGCAAATGCATCTTATAAAGGTACTCTCAACATCCCTCTAAATAACAATTTATCTTTTTGCCTTTGCAAGTCATCATCAGAAGGTGATACTTCTTCATTTCCACATTCCTATCCTTCATCTACCCATATAGCCGTAACAGCATGCATGTAAAAATGCATAAATGTTTCAGCCTTGCAATTTAAATGTCAAGTCTTCAATCTTATTCCAGTACATTTAGACCTTATTTTGCATACAGTCTGACTGACTTCTTACAAATCTAGTTTTCTTAAAAATGACAGAAGATGCATCTATGGCCATTTCTGTTACTCCAGCCTTGCAGAACAAAAACGTAGTGCAGTGTACTGTGCTGAGAGATTGGTCACAGGCGATCCCTTAGGGATTTTAAATAGTTATATTGTCTTTGTGGAGCTCATTTGACTCCCCTTTGCTTCACTAGGGTTTAGCAAGGTCTCAGGCCTGCTGGAATTTAGCTTCACTGTGATATAACCAGATGTCTCTGCATAGGGAGAGGATGTTGCAAAAGTGTGTTCTTATTGCCCATCTGTTTCAGTGCCCTGAAAAAGAGAAAAGATAACAGAGGAATATATAGGTGTGTATATATATATAGTCCATTTCACAGCTATCTGGTTGTCTAGATTTTTTTTTTTTCCTTCCATCCAATATAGTTGCCTCAGGTATATATTGAGAGAAGCTGTTTGTAATCATGCTGAGTGATGGTCTGGGGCGGTGTTGCATACTGGTGAAGGCAGACCCAGAGCGCACAACACACAGGGCTGCACTGAAGAAACTGCAGACATAGGCTGCTCCTCTCTTTGTAGCACAAACTAGGATGTAGGACCTCACTTTCAAAGATTTAGGGCTTCCAGTGAGCCATCTGAATTACTTATCCTCAGTGGTTTTCTAAATTAAAAATTACAATTAAAAACCAAAAGCACTAACAACAGTAGAATTCATTTTCTCAGACCTTTTCCATTTGAAAGTAATAGCAAATACAATTGTTTTTAAAAAATAAGCTTACAGAACTTGTTAGCTTTTGAAAAATTTCCTTCCAAATAATAAATGTACATGTGTACACGGAGAGGTCTCTCTTGGGTCAGTTTTTTTTAGTGTTAGAAAAAACTTAATTTTACAGCTATATAAAATACTACATCCATTCCTAAAAAAATGAGTGCCTTTTCATTCCATTGCCCACAGAAAATGGAAGGGAACTTGCCACTACCCTCTGTCTCCAGGAAGAGGACACAAACAGAACCCAGTATTTCCACTGAAGGATAGTGGATATTTTTACCACTTCTGCCCACATCCTTCGGGGCAGCTTCTATAACCCATAGTGATCAGGAACAGAAATGTACTTTCCCTTCCACCTTGCCAGGGCTTCACTGTGTTAAGGCAGAGCTTGGAAACTGCTTTGAGATTCTTGCAGTGGAGGTGCTAAAAAGATGCAGGAGACTGCTGTTGTGTGATGATGCACCAATTTTGCTGCGGCATGAGCCTCTCTGTTACTACAAAAGCCTTTGGAGGTCAAAAGCTGTCCTAGTTTGACTATTTCTACCTGCTTTTTAATGAACAAATGCTGACACTGTTTGAATAATTCATTTATATTAAAATACAAATTATTGAAGCACATCAGCCACTGAAGATGCTTCTTTGGTGAAGACATTCTGCATTTCCCTGGCTGAGACTGGTACTCCCTGCGAGGCAGAGCTGGAAGGGGCTCCCCATGATCTCCCAACACGGAATTGAAGTCTTGAATGCTCCCTGACCATGAATTGAGCCCCTGAATGCACAGTGACTGAATATTCATTTTGTCCATTTAAAAAAAAAAATAATAAAAAATACTTACAATTTAAAGTACAAGAATAGCTCCATTCATAAGCTGCTATGTGAGACAAGTCTCTGTCATCAGTGCCATATCTACAGTTCTTAATAAGAAGTGAACAAAGCCGATATATTGCCACGCATAAAGATAATGAAAAAAAGGTATCCAGAGAGAGAAATTACCTTTTTGTTATAAAGTGATGTGGGTTGATTATAAGCATACGTATTATTTCTCTTTGTTGTTCGCTTCATTGTGCAGTCCAGGAGAATAAGGAAGCCGTGTGCATCTGCTGTATGGCTGGATGATATTAGGGTTTCAACATTCGGAACAGCAGATACTTAGGGTAAAACTTTCCCCTGATTTGAGCTGAACTATTCATCACAGACGTAGCTGTCATTAATCTTACATGCAGAGCCAGGCTTCTCATATTTCAAAATCTTTGGAGAGGCAGCTTTTTAATCTATATTTGGTTCTTCTTTTTTTTCCCTCTCTGAGATTGATTTCTCTTTGCATATAATGCTGTGGTGGTTTGAATTTAAACAGAACTCTGAAATAAAATAGTTGAATATGAAACCTTAGCAGAGAAAAAGGAAACTATTATCTTGATTTTTTTACATTCTTTTTTTTCCCCAAGGTAAAAACTTCAATGGCAGTACTGCTGACTGACAAAATTGATGTGTATTTTAACTTCTGTTTCAAGCAATGGATTATCTTAATAACAACAAGAGGGCATATACTCCTGGATGAGTCCATAAATTCAATTAATCTCAGTAGTAACTCTCAAAGTAATTAATTCTAATATAATGCAGCACCTCAAAGTGTCTAAATTACAGCAGCTGAAGCTGGTTAAAGATGAGAGCAGATGTAGAAGCTGCCCAGCAGCTCCTAGTGGCCAGCTTGACCTCCTTCCACTGCCTCTCTGCTACACCAGCTCAGGTAAAAGGCAGATCTGCTGGAGCTGGTCCTGTGAGCCTAAACAGAAAGATGAAGGGAAAGGACAAGGAGAGGAAAATGTCAGGGAAAACAGGAAAAAAAAGGCAGAATGGCTCTGAGGGGCAGCAAGTGGCAGCAGTAAGGTCTAAGTTTATTCTCAAAAATATATGAACTCTGGCAGCTGCAGATTATGAAGTACTTCTATCAAAAGTTTTTGGTGACCAAGAGCTAAATTTTAAGTGGTTTGCATATCGCCCTGGGCTCTTGAGATAATAATATAGCTGTCTGTTCCTTATTTTCTAGGTCATTTATACAGCTCATATTCTAAACCCTTCCCTCTGCTAATACTCACAATGGATGCTATTGGAATCCCAAACTCCTTGCCATTTTACACAGAGGAATCTAGACACGTAGCATTAGAAATTCAGCAAAGTGTGTCTCTATGGGAACTGTTTCTCCTGCCAGACAGCATTGGGAATGAACTGGGAACTGGCTGTTTAGACACTTGTGTGTATGTGTGTGCGTATGTCTGCAAGGCACACACGCACATAAATGTTCAAATGCAGATAAGCAAATTTTACCATTAAGGGTTTGCATTCCTTTGCTTCACCATTTCTTCTTATTTTGCTTCATTTGGCATAGATTACCTCTGTAAGCCTGGCAACTAGTCAATTACTGAATTCCTTTTCAAAGGAAGGAAAAGGAAGATTACAAAATTCATCAAACTAGCATAAATCACCATATCTTCCCCACCTGAGGATCTGACCCCCTAACGGTAGTTTCTTTCTTCCCTAGAAAGGTAATTATTCTATTAAAATTAATAGTAAAATGAATACTGCTGTGACTGAATTACATGGGATAAGCGTGAAATACTGTGATCTGTTCTGCTAGGAATTAGTAATTATAGTGTGCCCAGTGAAATTTGCATACTTTCCTCCCCTTCCCTGCTCTCCACCTTGGTTTAGTTGCTAAAGCTTTCTCCAGGCGTGGAGCTGGAGATTGATAGTGGTTTACACAAAGAGAAGGTGTTTGCAGAACATAGTACCTTTGAGTTTTAAGATAACAGAAGTTATAAGATAAGCATGGATTTGTTTGGTATTTGAAATATCTGTGATCACCTTTCTAAATGTGAGGGAGCTTTTTCTTTTTTTTTTTTTGTGCTTGTATAGATGAGGTGGAAAAAAAAGGGGGGGGGGGCGGATATAAATCTGTCTCCTTTCCACCTGGTATTTCTGCATGAAAAGTTTGGCTTTGTGATATGACTTCGTGTTCACACTGCCTAGAGCAGTGAGCGTAGTTGGTATCTTTAAGAGGCAGCATTCAGACCAAGGCAGACCCAGTAATCATGCAGGAGCTCACAGACCTGCAATAGCTTTCTGTTTCAGAAAGAGCCATGTGTGCCCCTTTGTACTTAGGTGGTTCATGAAAAGTTCAAAGTTAACCTTGAAGAGACCAAATGATACCAGATAAAAGACAACCTTTTCCACACCCATATTGAGAGATGTGCCTTGAGCCAGCAATGGCAATTACTTACTAAGTAGAGGGTGGCAGGGAGCAGTATTTTTTTCAGTGCTTTATGGATGCAAGGCAAAAGTCAAGTATTGGGTCCAGGCTGATTTCTGAGGATGAGACTAAGCCTGCCCAGCACTAGCAGGGACGTTTTGCCCTGCAGCCTGTGTTCATGCTCAGTTCAGCCAGGCAGGCTCTTTGCCTCAGCACAAGCTAAATATCCCACAGTATGATAGAGAGGGACACAGGAGAGAAAACAGAGATAGAGTGAGCTATTCCCCTTTGACTCGTGGTAGCCTGAATCTGACATCCTTGCAAGTGTCCTGTGAGAGTCATGTGCCGAACTTGGCTTCAGAGGTAGAGGGAGGAAATCACTGCTGCCCAGGCAGCCTGGGAAGGCCCTAGCTGGCTGGGTTCCTGTGAAGTAATTGATCTTCTTAGTAGGATTTTATTGTTATTAACCATATTTGGATGGTCACAGGCTGGTTTAGATTGCTTGGTGAAATAATGACCAGCAGATAATTAGTAGTGACAAATGCAGACTTGTGCCAATGAATGATAAGCTGTTTTCACTTTCCCGAGAATAGTATACAAAAAGGAGTCTTATGTTGACATACTTAAAATTATGTGTTCTGTTTCTTTGGATAAACCTTGATCTTGACAATCTCCAAGTTAATAGGTTGTTCTTTTTTCCTTCCCAAAATGGTCTATGCAGTGCATTGCTTAAGCAGCTCAATAGAAACACTTTTTCACCCCAAGAAAGCAACCTTAGACAACTTGTAAAAAGGTCATATAAACTTTAGATGCAGGCCATTATTTTTAATTCATGTGTTAATTCTGTGTTTCCTAGCAGCCGAACACTCCTTCCCACAAATTACATTTTTTTTGTGAATATAAACAGTTTATTAACACTCCTGTATTAATTATTTAAATGAGTTTATAAATATTTGAGGAATCCCATGCAAAAAGTGCTCATAATAAATTATCATATTCTACCTTCATTGAAAGCTAAATTACAGAACTCTGAAGACTGCCTTCTGTAATAAACCCATTTCTGCTGCCTGTCATCACAAGGTCTAGGGTAAGAGCATTATATCCAGTAGCAGAAAAAAAAATAAATAAATAAACACCTAAAGTTTCAAGTGAAGTAACATTTCTGTCTTAGAGTGCTTGTACTAAATGTGACACACAATCAAGTATGTGACCATCTAATTACCCATGCTCCATGTCTTATGGGAGGAGTCATTGTTTTCCAGACTTGACTTTGAGATTAGAAGTGTGGACACTGAATTAATGAGCAGAAGGGGAGAGAGAGGTACTGAGGAGAAGCCTGGAGCAAGTGAAACAAGAAATCACTTCCACAGATCGATTGATTGAATGAGAAGTCAGATACCCTAAGTGGTACTGGAAAGAACATCAATCCTACAACTCTATGGCAGATCACCCTGAAGAGTGCAAGGGGATTTCTTACATGAGAGGACAGGTGAAAAATAAAACAATAATAATAATAATAAACATGTCAGCAGCAGGATAGCAAAAACTTCTCTGGATAAACTTTTCTGGAAATTATTTTCCAGGTGGGAGGAATCTTCAGGTTCAGAGTTCTTAGTTTTGCAGTGTTGGTTGGTAAGGTGAAGACTCACTTTGTAGACGTTCCCTTGAGTCTGTCTCTGCACACATGGTCATGTCTGGATGCCAAGGGTATTGCACATTATAAATGGCAGGGGCCAATCAGGACAGAAGTGCTTCTGGAGAATCTTGGTAATGGATAAATAAACTGAAAAAGAAGAGAAGGCTCCGGGGAGACCTTATTGTGGCCTTCCAGTATCTGAAGGGGGCTACAAGAAAGCTGGGGAGGGAC
>WTSP01012160.1:0-42971 GCA_025331215.1 Actenoides lindsayi
ATCCTTCTGATCTCTAATAAACGAGAATCGCCTGATCACTCATATTGAGTGCCGCTTTTCTCCCGCCGTCTCCGACATATCATCAAAACTTCCAGGAACCTTCTGGATTGCTTTTATCTTGATGTGTTGTCTCTTTAGCAGATTTTGGGGTGGTTGAGTTCTCCCATGAGGGCCAGGGCCTGTGAATGTGAGGCTGAATGAATGAGTTGCAGTAGGCTAGTAATCTATGATTGCAGAAAATGTCCTTCCTGACCATATGGTAGGAAGTAGTGCAAGCTCTTAAGGACCAGGACAGTGATTTCAATTGCCTCTTTCTTGTCAGGAGACATCTAGTCATCACTTGATTGAAGCTGGCACCACTATCTTGTTGTTCAGCTGTGGCACAGCAGTGTGGTACTAAAAAGCCTGCTGTGACAATTGGTGGGCTGAGTTATACAAAACCCTGTGTGTTTTGTCACTCCCGAACTGACACCACCAGTACAGGCCCTAATATATACCTTATTCCAGAAATGTGACATGCCCAATATTATAAGGTCATATAAGGTCAAAATCACATCCAGTGTTCTCCGAGAGAACCCATGACTACCGTAATCATGAGGAGCATCTTTCCATCTTGCATTTTGGAAATCAATGATCACACAGTATAATTTATGCATGATGACATTGGACACACTTACCATGTGTGTTTCAGAAGCTGGGCTTTTTTCTCTACAAACTTGTGGATTCCCTTTTCCAACCATGTTATTGATATCAATGAAAGAAAAGGATGTATTCATTTCTATCAGAGTGTACATATACTATGCTGACTACTGCATACCCAACAAATACTTCAGATACCAGACCAGATACAGACCATGGATTTTCCAAAAATTTCATCCCTCTTCTACCAGTCAGGCAGCTGTTATGACACACTGAGGAGAGTCCAAGAGCTAACCTCTATGGATGTTGCTAGAAATGCCCCACTAGGATCAGGCAGACACAGTCAAAAAGGTCCAAAGAGATTGTATCTGACAGTAAAATCATATGAATACTAGCCCTCAGGTCACGTAGTCTCATCACTTCTGGGGAAAAAAAACGAACACAGGGAGTGAATTTTGTATCAGATTTTAAAATAGTATAATATCTGACAGGTATGGTCATTCATTATCAGATCATACTCTGGGCCTGCTGTTATCAAACACACACACCATGATAACTATCTTTTACTTCCCATTGCATTGCCAGTTTTCACGAAGAAAAATAGTGAAGGCTTTCATAACCTAATATAGCAATAATCAAATTATGAATTTCCTACTCGGTTCACTCAAAAGCCTACCACTTTTTGACAAGTGCTCTCCTGTTTTCATCCCTCAGAGTACATTAAAAAGAAGTAAGTGATTAGAACCTTTCCTACAGCATTTTATACAGGAAATGAAGTTTTCTTTTAATTCTTCTGTATCTGCTGGCTATTTACTTCATTAAGGCAGGGTATAATTTTTATTAATGATGACATGTAACCCAGTTTTCTAAGAATATTTGGGATTTACCATATAATCTCAACGTCCCTTGATAACTGATAGGAATAAATGGTATACCTTTTTTTTTTTTTTTTTTTTTTTTTTCTTGCTACTGTCATAGAAGCTGTTAGACCCATCAAACTGATAATGACGAATATACTTTCCACCAGTCTGTAACTGTGAAAAGAAAACCTTCCCAATTACTGTTCAAATTCTCTGCCTGCCTTTGCTTTAACCTAATTTCTTTAGTACTCTAGTCCTTTTTTTCTGGTATGCAGTGTAGTTTTCTAGCACATTCCCAGCTAGTACTTGTGTCTCATCCTGGCCTTCTTTCTTGTTCAGTATTTTTCTCAAAAATTTTCCTTTGATTGCAGCCAGTAATCAGCCAGCAGCACCCTGCTTTGGTCCGTTCCACCAGTGCTTTCATTAAGTATACCTATTATGTTGCCAAAGGACTTTTAGAATAAAAATGTTTTTTATTGTTCAGGTTTCTTTCAAGTTCTACTCAATAGCTGTTAGCTGTTACTAGAATAGTTTGCTTCTGCAGTATTTATGACCCAAAAGTAAATGCTATAGTTTGATAACCAGTCACCAAAAGCATCATAAAAATATATAATAAAAATGGGGTTAGGATCTCATTTTTACTTTAAAAAATGGTTATTCTCCAGTGAACATAATTTTTTTTCACTGCTAATGAAACTACTTGTGTTCATTTTGTACCTTTGTTCTTAGAGTGAACAGGCAGCAGTACAGACATATCTGATGAAATTCAGCTTATCTAACTTTAGATCTCAGAAATGTAGTTAACTAAAAAGAAGGTAGCCCTCCACAGCTCCCATCAAAGTTTTTGTTGAGAAATCAGCATTTCTGGGGCATGATTCATCTGACTTATTTTAGACTTCTCCTTTGGGATGAGGTGAATCACACCTAAGTGGCTCTTTCTCTGCATTGATTATAAAAGAGGCTTAAGGTGACTGACTCAATCAAATCCCATCTCTCCTGTCCACACTGAGCTTCCTGGGTGATTGGCATGATTGTAGTTCAGCACTAACTCAACATCTGAACTTGGCATTTGACCACTGGTGAATAAAGTGAAAGTGCAGAGGAAAGTTTTGCTTTCTCCTTCTGCTTCTGAATACACAGATGAGACCACTAGCTCTAACATGGACAATTATATCTTTAAACACAAATTAGAAGCTCTTTTAGGTGCATTAGGCAGCTATACATCCTTCAGGAAACATAAGGTAAAAATGATAATTAGCTTTGATGATCAAGTGACATATTTGTAGGTCTAAGTATTATAATTCTAAATGCACTAAATTATTCCTCTTAAAAAAAACAATAGAAGCTTTGTCAGATGTAGTGAAAAAAAAAAAACAAGGGACTATGTTGAAGGTGCTTAATAGGGATGATAGGCAAAAAGGACATTTCCTGCTGGCCCCAAGGTGGGATTTGCACCCAGGAAGATATTATTGGGAAAGTCTGATACATGAAGTTTTGAAATTTTTATTTTTTTTTTCCCCCAATGAAATTTAATGGTTATTTGACCTTCAAGAAAATAAACAGACAAAAAAAAGTCTGTAGTCCACTTGCTGCTTTTAATCAGCAAAAGATACAAGAGTGAGTTATATTTTCTTTAGTACAGACACCCAGCAAGCACCTTTAGTAAACTTTTACCTGCCTTTGGAACTGAAAGAAAACATGTAATCTGCATTTCTGTGAAGTTCATTATTTGTGAGCAATCATGGGGTCTTCTTTATTTTATTTTTTTTTAAGAGCAAACTGTAAATGGAGGTAGTGTCTTCCAACTTGTATGTAAATACCATTAGCTCAGAGACTATTGTGACTGTCTTCTTGAAGCACAAAGTCCCTATCAGAGAACTTCACAGTACAGACAGCATATTGGTGCTTGGTACATCTTTTAAATGTGTCTCAGAACCTTGAAGAATCTTCTTGGAGCAGAGCAGTATGAAGTCTGGAGTGCTTATTACAAAATCTCCTATCCGTAAGCACTGACATCCTGGTCTGCTTACTGAAAGAAACTCATCTCTACACATAGGCAAGTTGTAGATGTGTCAAATTAATTTAGAAAAGGATCAGTGACATTGAAAGTGCCTGTGGTTGTCCCACATAAGCATAAGTCCTTGTTCTGGTGTTACCATGTTCAGTGACTAGTGTACAAAACAACTCTTCATGGAGGCCTGAAGTCTCCTTGACCTGGTCAAGTACATTTCTTCTGTGGATAGCCCTACTATGAAAACTGAAACACCTAAGACTCATCCCCTCAGCACCACTAGTGTCTTGCCTCTATATTGCTTCTTCTGCCTCCACTTCCCTCTCCTCACAAATTTTCACTGATTTCTTCAAAGAGAAGACTTAAGAATGACACTACAGGCACTCTCTTGCCTTTGGTTTCTCGCTCTTCCTAGCCCTCTTCCCCTCTTTCCTCATGTCAAAAATACAAACTTCTCATTTGCTTTTCTCCATTTTGCTTTCATGTTATCTCCCAGAGTCTTCAGGTGCCTTCCTTGCACTCTGACTGTTTGACGAGATTATTTCCTCACCACACTTAAGAAGCCCGTCTGCAACCCTCACCTACTTTTCTAACCCCTTTCCAGATCTTCACAGAATCACGGAATTTCTTAGATTGGAAAAGACCTTTAAGATCATTTAGTCCAATCATTAACCTAACACTGACAAGACCTTGACTAAACCATATCCCTCAGCACTATGCCTACATGACTCATAAATACCTCCAGGGATGAGGACTCAAACACTACTCTGGGCAAGCTTCCTTTCTTTCTGTTCCTAAGCTAGTTGTTAACCTAAATTCCCTTCTGACTTCATCCCACCTCCAGTCTTTCTTCCATCCCTGACATATCTCTGAAACTTCTCTCACCAAGGCCTTTGACAGCTGCAGCTGCACCTCAGATCTGGAACAGTGAGCTTACATTTTTGAAATTATCAGGCACTTGCAGCATATTTAACCAGGTTTTTCTACCTAAATTCTTGCCCTTCCCCAGGGACTGTGCCCTTTCTGGGTTTCTCTCCTGACTTTCTAATTGTGGTTTTTTGGGAGACAATTCCTTTAACTTCCTCTGGGTTTTTAATAGTTGTTTTATGTCCCTATCTGCATGCATTGTCTTTGGATATTTTTTGTCAGAAAATAAACTCAGCTCCAGCCTCTAAGAAGACAAACAAACAGATTTTCTCTTGTCTGTACTAAAATTCTGGTTTCTCTCTTTGGTACCCCCTTCTGAATATTCAATAATCCACATGACTTACCTGTGACTAAAGGCAAATTCATTTTCTCTGGGCCATTTGGCAGATTAAATGTCCTCTTTGTTCTGTCTTTAGTCAGTGGGGTTGTGGCTGATGACTAGAGTGCTGCAGCAGTATGACAGTTCAAATAGCCAATAACTGTAGAGTTGAACTAGATGGAAAGAAACCAATATTGAAACAAATGTCACATTACTCAAGAAAACACTTACATAAAGAATAATTATTGCCATTAAAAAAATACACATTTGAGTCAATTGTTCTATATAGCTGAACAAACATCTTTAATACTTCAAAAAACAAGCCTGAAGACAATAGACTTTGGTGACGTCAAATGAAAAAAAAGCATGCAAATATTAACCAACAGTATTGGATAACATGCGTGCTAGGTTTTGAATACAATTTGGAAACCAAACCATTACTAATAATTTGTTTTGTTTTGATTTTGCTAATCTCCTGAAGAATGAGAAACTCATTAGATGTTAACTGGAGATAGACTATAGGGATATGCAGTCAGGTGATGCAACATGGATCTGATTGTTCTTTTAAAATTACAATGATAATAAAGTGATAATTATTCCCTTCAAGCTTAATTTTAACACTAAATTTGAAAGCAGTGTCTTAATAAATAATGAGGATATGGTAATAGATTCATAGAATGTTTTGGGTTGGAAGGGACCTTAAAGATCATCTTATTCCAAGCCCCCTTCCATGGGCAGGGACACCTCCCACTAGACAATGTTGCTCAAAGTCCCATCCAACCTGGCCTTGAACACTTCCAGGGAAGGGACATCCGCAGCTTCTCTGGGCAACCCATTCCAGTGCCGCACCACCCTCACAGTGAAGAACTTTATATGGAATTTAAATCTATCCTCTTTCAATTTAAAGCCATTGTCCTTTGTCTAATAACTACATGCCCTTGTAAAAAGTCCTTCTTCAGCTTTCTTGTAGGCCCCCTTTAGATGCTGGAAGGCTTCTATAAGACCTTCCCAGAGTTTTTGCTTCACCATGCTCAAAAAACCCAAATCTTTTAGCCTGTCTTCATAGGAGAGATACTCCAGCTCTCTAAGCATTTTTGTGGCCCTCTCCTGGATCCACATAAGCAGATTCATGTCTTTTTTACACTGGGGGAACCAGAGCTGAACACAGTACTCCAGGTAGGGTCTCATGAGAAGGGAGTAAAGGGGGAGAATCACCTCCCTTGACCTGCTGGCCACTCTTCTTTTGATGCAGCCCAGGACAGAGTTGGTATTCTTGGCTGTGAATGCACATTGTTGGATCACAGAATCATAGAATTGTTTAGTTTGGAAAAGACCTTTAAGATCATCAAGTCCTGTTGAGCTTCTCATCTATCAATACCTCCAAGTCCTTCTCTGAGGGGCTGCTCTCAATCCACTCATTGCCCAGCATGTAACTATGCTTGGGACTGCCCCAATCAGGTTCAGAATCTTGTACTTGGTCTTGTTGAACTTCGTGAGGTACACATGGCTCCACCTCTCAAGACTGTCAGGTTCCCTCTGGATGGCATCTCTTCCCTCCAGTGTGTCAACTGAACCACACAGCTTGGCATCATCAGCAAACTTGCTGAGGTGCACTTGATCCTACTGTCCAACAAAAATTTTAAACAGCACCAGAGAGGAAGTGTGTTGGTCAGACTGAATTTCTATCTAGGTTTTCATTGCAAAATCAGTAATGTGAAAAACAGTTGCACATGATTAAGTAATTGTGAGAGAATAAAACAACATACGAGCTTACAATGATTGTGTTGGGTGAACAATGGCTTTATCTGTCTCTATTGATCTTTCCTCTTTTCAGTTACTTGATACTCCATGAAAATATTCACATCTAGGTGCCTGTGTTTTCTTAAGAAGTTAGAAATGAGACTGACAGGTTTATGTCCATATTCACTCATGTAGGAAAGTACTAGAAGAAGAACTGCATTATTACATCTTACTCTTTTGTGAGGCTTTATTATTCACCCTGTAAGAACAGCTTCTCTTTAATGTCCTATATGTAGAAAAAGAACACATTTATCTTCACTGCCACCTTTTGATTTTCAGTGTATGTTGGAAAAAGTTGCTGGGTGAAGGAATGCTGACTGGTTTGATGTTAAGAAAGTAAAACCTCCCCTATTTCACATTTAGTAAAGTACATGGGATTTTTTTTATGTGTCTTGTTGGTTTCTCCAGTCCTGTTATGTAGCATGAGGGAACACTTCCATTGCTTGAATTTCTATAACTGCTTGGCTTCTGTTTTCAAAGGGATGTATTCCCTTACATCTGGGGCACTTTTAATTAGATAACGTAACTCAGTGTAGTAACATAGAAAAGCAAACTTCATGTTAATGGTTTGAAATTAGAATCATAGAATCATTTAGGTTGCAAAAGACCTTTAAGATCATTGAGATCAGTCATTAACCCAACATTGCCAAGCCTACCACTAAACTATGGCCCTAAGCACCATATTGACACGTCTTTTAAATACCTTCAGGGATGGTGACTCCACCACTTCCCTGGGCAGCCTGTTTCACCACTTGACAACCCTTTCTGTGAAGAAATTCTTCCTCATATCCAACTGAAACCTCCCCTGGTGCAACTTGAGGCCATTTCCTCATGTTCTATTGCTTGCTACTTGGGAGAAGAGACCAACACTCACTTTGCTATAACTTTCTTTCAGGTAGTTGTAGAGAGTAATAAGCTCTCCCCTCAGCCTCCTTTTCTCCAAATTAAACAACTCCAATTGTCTCAGCCGCTCCTCACAAGATTTGTGCCCTAGACTCTTCACCAGCTTCGTTGCCCTTCTTTGGACATGCTCTAGCACCTCAATGTCCTTCCTGCAGAGAGGAGCCCAAAACTGAACACAGTACTTGAGGTGTGGTCTCACCTACTCTGAGTACAGAGGGACAATCACCTCCCCGGTCCTGCTGGCCACACTATTTCTGATACGAGCCAGGATGCTGCTGGCCTTCTTGGCCACCTGGGAACACTGATGGCTCATGTTCAGCCAGCTGTCAACCAAAAGCCTCAGGTTCTTTTCCACTGGGCAGCTTTCCAGCTACTCTTCCCCAAGCCTATAGTGTTGCAAGGCATTGTGACCCAAGTGTAAGATTCAGCACTTGGCCTTGTTGAGCTTCAGCCTGTCATTCCAGCCTGTCCAGATCCCTCTGTGGAACTTCCCTAAACTCAAACAGATTGACACTCCTGCCAAGCTTGGTGTCGTCTGCAAACTTACTGCTGGTGCCCTTGATCCCCTTGTCCAGATCTTTTATAAAAGTACTAAATAAAACTGGTCTTAATAAAAAGCCCTGGGGAACACCACTTGTGGCTGGCTGCTTACTGGATTTAACTCCATTCACTACAATTCTCTGGGCCTGTCCACCCAATCAGTTTTGAAGCCAGTGAAGTGTACACCCACTAAAGTAATGAGCAATCAATTTCTCTAGGTCAATGCTGTGGGAAATGGTGTCAAAGCATTTACTAAAGTCTAGGTAGACAACATCCACAACCTTTCCCTCATCTACTAAGCAGATCACCTCATCATAGAAGGATGGCAGAACCTGCCTTTCATAAACTTCTGCTGACTGGGCCTGATCCCCTGATTGTCTTATTAAATTGGTTATTCATTAGAAGCCTGATTGTCTTATTAAATTGGTTATTCATTAGAAACATAATAAGCCCAATTTGGTAGCTAGTACTTCATCTGAATATTAAATGTGGATATAAAAGAAAATACCACTTACTCTTAATCACTTGTTTGAAACTTGTTTTAATAACACACCATTTTTAATGTCACTCAATAGCTTATAGTATTATTGTCCTTGGAGTCACTGGATATCCTTGTTTCTCAAATTCAAAGCATGTGAAAACCTTCATCTGTACAATCTAAAAGCTGAAGTTTAAAAAAATTCTATCACCTTTAATTAACTTGATATCATAATTCACTTCTGTATTCAGGAAATCCTCAGATTTTTGTATTAAGATTGCTACAGCAATAGTCTTGGGGTCAAAATTTCAGCTAGAGTAAATTACATGGTGTGAAGGAATTATTCAGATAGTTATCATTTGAGTGCCTACCTTTTGGATTCCATCTTACAGAGTCATTGCTTTCTGTGGGCTTCCTGGCATTCACCTTAGTCAATAGCTGGTGAGGAACAAAAGCACTCAGATTATATTGCATCCATGTTTATAAGTGTTTAATATCTGTAGTAACTGTCATCTTTAGTCTAATGATGTCAAAATATTCAGTTAACACATATTGATACAGAAGTAGGCAAAACTTGCAGAATTGTACGTATCTGTGGTAAGGCCTTCAGCTGATCTAGTTCACACTGTCCCCACTAATATTAATCAATTGTAGCCCATCTGAAGATCTGAATGCTAAGATTACATTTATGTAATTAGAAATTAGAAATAAATCTGCTACAAATATAAATTTTGAGCACCATGCTGTTCTGAAGTTGTTATGCTTTACAGTTGTTCTGTGTTCCAATAAATTTTTTTTAGAGTGGTTGATATAACAGTTTAAAGCTACGAGGCACAGAGGAAACATCCTTTCAGCATTTTGATCTTGACTTATACCACCCTTTAGTTCTCAAGGTCCTAAATGTAGAACAATTTTCTTGCAAAATCATGGCAGAATCATCAGACATCACATGTTCTTCTTTTTGATCTGGTAGTGATATTTTGAAAAGCTGGTAACCATAGCAACCAAATAGGTTTTAAAGGCTGCAAACAGTTCAACAGTCTGTTGAACTGACAAAATGGCATGCTGCAGACGAAATCACAAAATGAATTGTCTGACTTTTGGGACTGCTACATGACACTTTTGCTTGAGACACTTTTGACCTTGAATATGTAAATATTTTTTTTTTCCAGATGTGAGTATAAAATACAGTGCCTCTAAATACTAAAATAAATGCTGCTGCAAGTAGCATTGTAGACGGTATTGTGAATCCTAGTTTTTTATCACTGCAATCTCTGTCATGGATGTATTTGAGCTGCCAGGGAGAATATGTCCAAACCGGGTGATGGGCAGTGTGAGGGGACCACCGCAAAGATAGGGTTCTGTCCCACTTGGCAGTAGCACTGCAAGCAGGGTAGTCTGGGGACTGCCCCTAAGTTGTGCTGGTGAGCTCAGTACATGCAGCACAGTAAGCATGGGACATGGCAGATCAGGTGCTGTCATGGAGTTAGGACAGTGGGCATTGTGTCAGCCTCAGTGGTTAGGGTGGGTGGCAAGGTACTTAGGATGGTGCTGCTGACATGACTCCTGGAAGGCTCCATGAGGGACATCCAGCACACCTTGTACTCTTTGGTTGTCTTTTACTGAAGGAGCTGAGTCTAATTTTTTTTTTTTCTACAATACATTCAACTGTGTTATGAATGTAGGTGATCAATTAAAAACCTGCCTCCTTGAGTGAGCATGATCCTGGGATTTTCTGGTCTGCAAATCTCTATGATTGCTTTTTTTACTTGACTGTCAGTATTTCAGGGAAGGTCATAAGTCTAGCTACACATTTTCCAATCCTTTGTCCTGGCTAATATTCTTTCTCTTTTTCCTAATCTCCTAACTGAAATTCAGCATTTTCACCATATTTTTCTTTCCCTTTCTGGAGGATTAACTCCTTCATTCTGATTCTGGTTTGTCAATGAAGGCTGTCCTGGGAGAACAGAGGAGGGTTTAAGTGCTATGCTGCTGAGCCTACTTAGTTTCCAGAGAACTAGCCTGTAGTAAATGTAGAGCTACAATCAGAAGATTTTTAATAAAAATCTGTCAGATCCATTGCTTTCATTACTGTAAGGAAACTCACTCTATTTCTTTCATTTTGTATCTCAGGCTAAGGATCAGATCCACTTCTAGCCTGCAGAAACTGAAAGGGAGATGGTGGTGCAAGGAAAGTAATATTATACCTATACCATCAATTAATCCTCTTGAGTTTTTCTGAAGTCCACTCTTGACCTGTACACACTGTTACTTGGAAGCCTTCATAGAGAGGCAGGTTTTGACTGCCTTCTGAAACATTCTTGAGTGTAAGAGACTAAGTGTCTTGATCACATCTGATGAGTAGAGAAGATCCTGTCTGGTTGAGCATGTGACAGTCTAGGTTACAGTCAAGTATTCTGAACTCAGCTCGATCAGCCTCTTGGGGATGCAGTATATCGAGGTTCAAAATGGACAATACCAAATAAACTTTCTGGAAAGTACCCAGGCCATGTGACTGGTATGCTTACTTCTGTTCCTGAAACTGCTGTTTGTGTTTCATGGCAGATAGAGCTAGGATTTTCCCATAGCTGTTCCCTATAAGCGGAAAGGAGCAGGAAGGAAAAGCCTAGTGAATTCTAGCATTTTGGAATAAAGACAGATGCTGCAGTAAACAACCAAAACAGAGTTATCTAGGCAAATAACTTAATACCACTTTTCTGTCACTTATTTTCTTGAAAGCAAGAAGTATGAGCTAGAGAAAAGAAAAAGCAAGCGTGAATGTCATTCAAACTTCGTTAAGAAATTCTGATCTAAGATGGTAAATTAGAAGAGGCATTTATAAGTACTTAGAGGAATACAGAGTCATAATCCAACTATTTCCACTTGAGTTCCTAGATTCAACAGTTTGTTTAAATAGGAGATTGAAATAGTTTATGTGTTTATCTTTGTGTGTGCATAGCTCTATATTTGGAGTTCACCAAACAGTAGAAAACCATGGGTAAGTAACTCAGTCACTAAACTATAGAACGAAAGCATTTAAAACATACCTATAGTATTACAGAAATAGTAAAAAATGGCTTTTTTTTTTTTTTTTTTTTTTGGTCCAGCCTCATCATATATTCATGTGTATCTATACGTATATTTACACATAGAGCTGCAGGTAGTTTTGATTGAGTTCAGGGTCAGGTTCCCCAAGCCAAGTGACTCTGTGTCCCTAAAGCCTTCACAGGTCTGTGCCAAGACCCTTCTCTCCCTGTAGCCCACTGCCTGTGCTTCCCCAGGGGTGCATCTCCACTCCAATCTCCAGATATAAGTGTACTCAAAGACTCAGTGTTCAACTGAAAAATATTTGAGCTGGAGCATAAACTTGAGCCCCATGCTAACAACATGACACAGTAGCAAATGCAATTTATGTGAATATGCTCCTGTTGCATTCACAACATGACCATTCTTTTGTACTTTTCTACTCCTTTAGCTTTAACTCTGCAATTGCTTTATAGCAGCCTTTTCCCATGCAGACTGCTCCTTATAGAATACCCTGGTGTCCTGATTACACCGATGAAGTTAAAGCTGTTCTCAGAAGATAGATCAATTGCCTGTCACCTATTCATAATTAGTTCTTGAAGTCACAACAACGTCCTGCAAGCATACGGAGAGTGCTAGAAGGCATAAACAAGAAGTGGGTTGTAACAGTCACTAACAGAGCAATACATCTCTGAGGTCTGGTGTCAGCAGATGGATCATTCATTACAATCTGAAGAAACTCCTGCAAAATTGTGTGGAGCAAACTGAAGGTATAGCAAAGTGAATAGATGCAGCAGTACCAGGTGGACATATATATTTCTCAGAATTCCCATTTTTAATATAACAAAACAGGTGGCTATAGTTATCTTGTGTTCAGTAAATTGCGAACACTTTTCTTCCAACCTGTTCTGATTTCCCCATCAGTACCAAGCAGCAGCAGACATCATCTTACTTGACTTTAAACCCCTAACAGTTGTGTATAAGGTTAAAGCTGGCTGCTAATAAGGCCTGGGTCCTATGGACACTTGAAATGCATCTGCAAAGGGAGCTTATTCTTATCTTTTCCAAATAGTTATCTTAAAAAACCATGGATTGCTATCCTAAATCACCTCTTTGCTGAATATATAGGGAACATAAACATTGGCTTAAGGTGATATGACTAATTCATAGATGGCTGATTATAGAGAAGATGTATCCTGTCTGAATGACCCATGGTCTCATATATAGCTTTCAGTTAACAAAGACGGAGTTTAACTGTTCTGCCTCTTATAAAAAAAAAAAAAAAAAAGATGTATGTATCTTATTTGGGGATCCTAATTGTTTAACAGCCCTGTGCTGGACTCTTAAATGTGTTTGCTTTGCATCAGTAGGTGATGGTCTGTTATGATCCTGGTGCAAAAGACATATGGACTCCAGAAGCTATGATTTGAAATGCTATTTATTAATGCTAACACTGTAAGGAGACTATAGTATAGGTCATCTTACATCCTTTTAGATGTTGGGAACCCCAGTTTGTGCTGCACCAAAGGGGCTTCTGATCCTTGTGCAGTATGTTGCGCAGACCTTGTCCATGGCAGAAGTTGTCTCATTTTAATCGTTTGAGCTGTTATAGAATTTTCTTAAAAGAAAACAACTTTATTTGTCAATTTCACTGTCAAACTTGGGAACATCTTGCTGTACTTTTAGATAAAGACAAGGTCAGGCTGGTGTCATAATCCCTGGTACCAAGTGGAAGCTGCCTGCAGGCTCCTTGTTTATAGCAAGCTGGCAGAGTTTATCCTGCAGCCAAGAGATTTGTGCAGCAGAACACTGCCTGAAGGCCAGGCTGGACTTGCAAAGCAGTGCAGATCAGGACAGTAGGGCCCTGAACCTGCTCAGGTTAACTGTTATATGGATTACTAACTCCATGATGCACACTGGTCTTTCAGTCAGGATCACTAGAATGTCTTCAGAGAATCTTCTATGGAACTCATGAAAGAAGCATCTGCAACTGCTTTTTGTGGAAGTTTTTTAAAGTTTGTTAACTGTAAACGTATGCTGTTTCAGGGCATTGGAACTAAAATCCCTTGTTCTACTCTGTGTCCTGAGCTCTTTACTGAGCAGTTGCCCTGCTGCAAAAAGCTGGTGCACACTAAACTTCTGAGGCTTTAGCAAAGCCCCACACATGGTGCCTTTGTGAAGGAAGATTAAAACATTTCAATACCAAATTAACAGCCAGCATGGATACACAGAGCAGAGATCCAGGCTAGTTGCATTAGCCCAGCATAAGAAAGGTATGTTTTAACATAACCTTTATGTTAGACTTCCTACCAGGAAATGGGTTCTGCACTGAGCTATGTACCCTGTTTTTATGAGAGTCACAGCATGGCTGTTTGAGTTAAACTGACATCTCTTCCTAGAATGAAAAGTCCCATTTAAGATGCTCCTGTGCTTCATGCACTCCAAATTACAGATGTGCACCCTTATAGGTTGTGAATGCATAGCTCTGGAACTTCTGAAATGTTACTTTCCAACCTAATTAATTCAGTGAGTAAGTAGTTTTCCTCCCAGTGAAAGATCAGATAGTATTATTGTACATGACAGTATTTATACCTTGGAGACAATCATTGCGGCAGATGCTGAACAGACAGATATTCCATGCTCCGAAAAGTACTGCTATGGCATTTAGTTAGGAGACAGAAATTTTTCTGGAAGGACAAATGTCTTCTCTTACAGAGGTTTACTGTCTGAATATCTGCTTTTTGGAAGAATGAGTTGAAGAAAAGCATCCTGAGAGCCTCAGGATATTTCTCATTGTAGACAGAGCTACTTCTGCTCACTGCAGAGCAAACAAGAAGGTCACATCAGTGCTTCTGGAGGGCACTTGTGAGACTGATGATAGTGCAAGGACAGGAAACACTTGAGCTGAGGGCCTTCACCTGTTGCCTAGATTCCTGTCAAGTAGATGATAGTGCTGTAGCTATGTTTTCTAGAAGATGCGACATCTCCTTGCAAAGCATCATGTCTGGGATGCCAGCAAGGACATCAAGCTTGTCCTAGGTAAAAGAAGGAAAAGAAAAAATTTCCTGGTTGTTAAGTGTTGCCTTCAGAATGTAGAGTTCTGCTACTGCATCTGTTTACAGTGGGAGCAGACTTGAGAGGACACCACACAGCTTTCTGTTGGTGACTTGAAGAATTGCTAAATTTATGAAGAAGACTTAGCATGGATCAGATAGATTGAATTAGAGCTGAAAGGTTTCAGCAGCAGTGGAAGAGTCCTGGACAGTGTCATGAAACCAGAAGGCCCAAGGTAAAGTACAGTCATGCATGTATGCATGGAGGACAGTAAACTACTTGTGTTAAGGTCTGTATTGTTATGGTTTTTGCCTTTTGGGCTCAAATGACCTACCTGTAACACCTTATTCAAGATGAAGGTTTGGGACCAGAGACAGGGGAACTCATGCCCTATATGCAATTAAATCATATTATGGGACTTGCAAGTCAACTTATTTGAATTAGATCAGGCTTTCCCTTCTCCTGTGAGATTTTAATGGAAAAATAAGACTAGGGTTTAAATGGTACCATTCATTTACGTGGGAAGAGAATCTTGGTGCACGCAGCATAGGAAATGCAGTTGCACAAAAGCATTTTCATTTGTTACTAGCTTAAGGCTAATGTCTGTCCTCTTAGGACCTCCCCTGCCAAGGCTTGTTAGCAATTAGAAGGTTGAAGTGAACACAGGTATAGCCTGCCCATACTCCTGAGTTGCTGGAGTGCAGTAGGCCATGCAAGACAATAACGTGTAATTACTATTTAGCAGGTCTGTAGATGAGGACTGTGGCTCTTGCTTCAAAACCCTTGCTATCACCTGCCCTGATTACTTGTTTATGGCTTTTCATCTGGTAGGTATATTTTTCCTGTCCTTGGCTTCATATCTTTGATTGTAGTCTGGTTTTGACTTGAAACATTATGCCAGAGTATGTATATTTCGCGGTCTTACAAAGCTAAACAGAAAGCAAGCATGATGTTAGGGTTGCTCAAAGACATTTTGGCAATGATGTAAGAAAACATTAGAGAGAACCCTAAGATTTTGTTTTGGTTAAGATGATTCTTTTCTTTACTTTTAGTCATCCCTAGTCTGGTCGGCTAATAAAGCTCATATCCTCAAAGTCACCTATTGATTTCTGATTTTATTGCTTGGCAGAATCTCAGATATATGAGTCCTCTCTATGCTTTATCCTTGTATTTGATCATTTCCTCTTCCTTTTTTCTATGCATTTATTTATTTGTAATTTTTTAATGTGTGTGTAGTTCCCCTTTTTCCTACCCTTAGTGTCCAGATAATACAACTTTCTCTTCAGACTGACTAGATGAGCTTTCTTGCCACACATTCTATCTGATCAGGCAGTCAAGAATGTTTTATTGTTTAGTGAAGTTTCAGAACTTTCCCAAGGCTGCTTTTCAAGTCTTTCCAGTCTCTCAATGTTTTTTTAATAAGATCAAGGTTCTGCAATTTTGTTTCTGTCTGTTTTCTATACAAGTTGCCTTCAAAAGTCTTCATTTCCATTCACGTTGATTAAGAAATAACAATTTTCAGTTTTAAATTGAGTACATGTTCAGATTGCTGAAGTAAACATATGACAGCACATAGCCAGAAGGCAAAACTCTTAAATCAGCCCAATTTGTTGTGACTTTTTATTTTATTTTATTTTTTTTTTCTTAGAACTTGCATCTAATGTGTTTGTCCTATCATTCATTCATATTTTGCTAAGAGCAGGGTAGATGTCCACAGCTGGGGTTTACTGTAGCTTATGTCTAACTTTAAAAGATTGATTCACCATATAAAGTAATGATTCAACCTTGATCTGGTCATTATAGAGCATTAGACAGAGTCTTTGACTTTATCACATCCAGCTATAAACTTGGTCTAGATGAACACTAGGTGCTTCTCCTGGAAAACTGCTAAATAAAAAGCTTAGTCTGAGAAAAGGGGCCAGTTAAATTATTTAATACTGAACAGATGGACTTCCTTAAATACAGAAGTTGTTATTCTATGGACAATGCTTTATAGAATTGAGGAAAGGTCTGTGAAAAGGAAACACTGCGGGGTTCTTTGGCTATAGGACACAGCTTATCAATTATATTTGTTATATAAGTAATGTAAAATTGGATGAATTTTCTTTTTCAGTCTGAAGTTCCCAAAACTTCAAAGATGTTATTAGCTGTGACTGAGATTTTGGACAGAAAAATTATAGTAATTACAACTGACATGCTTGTTTAGCCTTATAACATAAGCAGAAAAAGACTGTTAAGTCCTTGGAATAATTCAAATGGAATGAGGAAAAGTGTTTTATATAACCAAGAATTAATCGTCTACTCCAGGCACTGTAATTTATTATGGAAAATTCTTGGTACTTATATACTCTGCAAAATTACAAAGGTAGTTACGAATACATGCATCAAGGTACAAGGCATAATAGTACAACTTATGTCAGACACCAGAACTTAGTAAAAAGTTGTTAATCTTAATAAAAACAAACAATACCATTATTACCTGTTTTAGGATTTAATAAAATAGGCATAGATTTGTATAATGGGTTTTTACCTTGGATACTAAAAAACTACTTGTACAAGAGACTATTTAACAGTAACAATGTGGCATCAAAAAGAGTTTCTTCCTGCCAGACCTGGTGTACTGAAGTCCAAGTTGCACCTCTTTTTAGATGTGTTGTTGTTTGTGGATGGCTGGTTTTGACACAGCTTTTGATTATTTGAAACGGTTCATTAATGATACTCAGTGACTATATAACAACTTTTTATTGCTTTCAAATGCCTGCATATTGAACAAACTCAATTAGATAAACATCTTGTGTCTTCTTTTTACCTTACAAAGAAGTCAGTAGGAAAATGCTGGAGTTAGCTAAAATGACTATTTTTTTTTTCAAATAGCGTACTTTTCTCTATACACCTTTCCTAGATATCCACAGACTTCTGGAAATTACATGGATATGAAGGATATTTGGGGAAAGACAACTCCACATTTCCTAAGCTAGTTCATACTGCATTGTGTACTTGAGTCTTTTTAAAACATTGCCTATGCTTCTGATGGTAATACTCTCATATCCTCAGGAGTAACTTCCTATTTGGTACAGCAAGCAATACCATGATTTTCCTATTGTTTTACCTCAGTCTATGCAAATCTGATTGCTGGATTGGGTCCTTCCTTGGAGAAGTTTGATTTCACACATCTGGATCTACCTGTACTGAAATATAGAAAATCTTTTCATTGGAGAGTAATAAATAACTTTACCTCAGTGTGGTGAAGGAATAGAAACTTTCTCTCCTTTCTCCCACTTACTGCTGTGGCTTATTTGGAAGCTCAAAACTGAGAGATCTTATTTCAACTGTTTCAAACCTTTTCTACAATACATGTCATTAATTTACATTATTGCTTTTCTGCCAACATTCTATTTATTGTAAGGGGCTGGCCTCAGTATGAACCTTGAGAGATTGCCATCCAGAAGCATTAAAGAGATTTAAATCCCTTAATGTCCAATGCTTTAAAAACTATTTTATGGTATGGCAATTAAAGGTGACATGCTGCAACTCTTTAATCCTGAGTGGCTGCCTAGAGTAACAGGATCCCATGGAGAACATTACAGATATGCCTCGGCAGAAAATCGGCAGAATATCCTATTTCTCCTCTTACCGTTTCCTCATTCCCTGAAAAATGCAACTTTCAAAAGATAAAGAAAACACTATAGGTTATTTCTGGATTGAAAAATGCCATTTTGTTGGAGGATAGAAAGTTTTAAATGATTTAGAAAAAAAACATGGCCATCCAAAATGTGCAATCCCTGCTGCAGGAAGTGTAAGTCCTGAGGATGAAGGGCTCTCCTTTCACAGACATTTTCCAGAGCAAGGGTTTGAAAGTTACAAACTCAGGCAGTACTGCTAAAGATGTCACGATCAGTCTTAATGTTCAGGTGTCCTTTATGGCCTGTCTTTATAGTCCACTTGAGCTGTTTGTAGCTATGGTCACTTCTTACTCAGGGAGGGTGGATGGCATTTGGAGGACAAGAGAAAACAGAATTGCTTTGGCACACTTGTTACCTTGTTCCCTACACCTTTGGGAATTGCTTAATGTTTCTCCTGTACCACTCAACTCAGCTTTGATTAAATGAAATAAAATTATGATGGAAAATGTAGTCTGGGCAAAGCTGCATGCCAAATCCACCTTTAGTGGAAAGAGATGCAATTTCTCAGAAGTCAGGACAGCTGTATCCTCATATAGTACTGGTATATTTGGTGAGCTTGCATTCCCCTTCTGTTTAATCAAACGGATGGATTAAGAACAGGCTTTACATGTATGGAAAGGGAGAACATAGAAGTGGTTCCTCTTAGTGCTCATCAGGAAATGCTAGCCCCACTAAAGTGCCACTCACACACGGCCCTTCTTGGCTTCTCTGGGGCCAACAAAAGTTGCACAATAAGACACCATTGCAGATCTGAATATTCTCTGTATATTCACTCATGTCCGTTGCCTGAATTACATATATAGCAATTGTCTTAAACACCACTATATTAAGTTAGGAGGTGAGCAGCTGACAAAGTTAACAGACTGAAGGAGACACAAATGTGTTTTCCTATTGCTAAAATTCTTTCATATACCATCTGCAAACCTCTAAATATTAAAGATTTATCATAGTTATAAATTCCAGTTCCCTTTAATCACCACCCAGGAATATTATAGCTATTGCAAACTGGCCTTAGCTGAGCCCTAAACAAGCAGCAATTCCAGAGATACTCTTTGCAGGCAAAGCATGTGCCTGACTCTGTGGGGTTTTTTACCAAAGTGCATATTATGTATTCATTTTATGTATTTCTTATCTTTGCCTTGTCTCATGCTGGAAGACTTTTTAAGAAAACAATCTAGAAAAGACCTCTATATAACCAACACTGTGAACTGCAGAATATGTACGTATCTTTGGTTCATCTCATGCACTGGATAGTGCAGGAGTGTGGCTTTGTTCTCTTCAAAAACAGAATGCCCTTTCAGAAAGCACTTCATTGATAGGAAAAGTTATTCCTGTGTTTTGAAATACAAAGTGGACAGAAAATGTTACATTTTCTGTGCTGCTGCCATCTCCTCTGTTGTCTTGGGGGACAGCTGATAATCAGCATGCATATCTTGCACCTTATTTGTGGCTCCAGTGGAATGTCTTTTAAGGCAAAAGCAGACTTCTTGAATTTTGCAGGTGGAGAAAACAAGATACTCACAGATTGAGATAAAAGTGACAGATGTGAATAATAAAAATGTCCACCTCACATCTAGCCTTTTTCCTCAAGTCAGAGTTTTCCTGTCAGACACAATACCTCAGACATTGATCTCATTGTATCACACACCTAAAGCAAAGATTGCACTTAGTTACTGCTCAAATGGGAGACCTCAGAGGTAAAAACCCACACTGGTTTAGAAGTAGAGTCACCAGGTGTCACTCTTCCAAAATCAGCTGTGATGTGGGAACAGTTCATGGGAACAGACATGCTAAGGGGGCAATTTCATTTGCAGCTCAGTAAGAAACCTGAGATCTCAGAGGTCTGCATTAAAACATAGTCTTAAGTAAAACCTGTTTAATAAAACTTAGGTGATCTCTTCAGTTTCTGATTTCTGTGGCAGTTTGTAACTCCCTCAGTTATGTCAGTGCAATCATTAGTAGGGCTTGTATAAATTACATCAAGCAGTGGTACACAGATAAGAATCACAGAGCAAGGCAGGAACAGCTTAAAGAGATTTTGCAATCAGAGCTATTTCCCCTTCAGAGATTTGACACTTATGGGCATAGTCTTTATCACATTTTGCAAGAAGTAGTAAGATCTAATGGAGATAATATTGGTTGCAATGTATCTTCTTCCTTTCTCCACAAAGAAAAGCAGAAGGATTTGGTAATAGAGAGGGGTTTTGTAGTATCATGAGGAGGTGGCAAATGTTAAGGAATTTTTTTTTTCCCCTGCTCTTATGAAAGCATATAAAAAAGTTACACTGAAGACTACAACTGTTTACAGGAAGGGTGAAATTCCATTTCTAAATATTTAATAAATTTCATGAATTTAGATGTGTCTCTGTAGGTGTCCATGTTGGAGCTAGGCACTTGACTCACTTCACAGAAAGGGAGCTGATACCAGTTGAGGTGCCCTAAGTTATCTCACCTTGCCTCCTATGTTGATCCAAATGAGTCTGGGGTTCATTCCGTCATGCCCAGCAGCTCTGTACATATGTCTTTAATACATTGCAACACTCTTCTACTTTTAAGGCAAAGCTATTGGATAAGGTGATTGGAGCACTTATCCAGTATTCAGAAATGCTGGGTTAAATGTTTTTTTGAGTCTTCGGAGAGGGGAAATAAGATTCAGCTCCAAATAGCCCAGGAATTGAGAAAGGGCCATCTCATTGCTTCATTATCCCAGGCAGATCCAGCTGGTGAGCCACTCAACATGAAGTCACTTCACACTCACTGGTGAGAAAATGCCAACAAAAGCAAAGCTGTGAAGTCTTGTGATGAAGAACTTTGCCTGGAAGGGATTTAAATGTGGCTCCAATTCTTAGTCTGAAAATTCTTTCAGCAATTTGTTAATTAAATGTTTACATTAAAAATAAACACACAGGCACACAACCTATGTGTGTTATTTATGTGCACATGATGTTTTTCTCACTCTCTGGCCTGGTGAATTCCTGACTACTTCATAAAAAGTAAAAAATAAAAACCCAAGAGCAAGAGAGAGTGAGTCTCACTTTTACATTCATTTCCTGCCATTATCCAAGACCCATACTTAGCTTACACAACAGGAAGGCAGGTGATTTGGAGGTAAACACTCTTAAGGCTAAGGATGAAACTCAACCAAGTCCCTACTTTATAGCTAATTACTCCATCAGCAGAGTTGCAATGAGAATAAGAAATCAGGAATATTGTCTTCAGGGGTACCATTTCAAACACCTTGATATTGTCATAGTTTCTGGTTTTAGCTGAGATCAGAAAAGAACATATTTTCTTGGTAGAATGTAACTGCAATAAGTTGAATGAAATCACATGAAAGAGTTTTCTGTGAGGGAAAAACTCTATAAGATTTTCTGCAAAGGACTGTTTCATATAACTTGAGCTGGTATTTTTCTCCTGTCTGCTTAGTTTTATAGTAATTAATCTATTCTAAGTACCCAAACAGTGTAAGATTCTGGCCAAGGATTTTACTAAAATCCAGTGGAGGGAACAGCTCTGCACTGAAGTAGCACCTGTTTTGCAACAAATCTGAATTTATCTTAAAACAGTAAAACAGATGAATGCATTTAATGGAAAACAACTGAGAAACTTCTAAATTTTATGTATTATGAATGTGAAGCTTAAGAGTCATTTTAGCACTCAATTTTCAAAATTTTGCTATTTGCATAATTAATCCCTTGGCTAATGTTACTAGAATGTTGATCATAATAATTACAAAGCTATAGTACAGGTGAATCAACTGGGTGTAACAAATCATCTACCAGAAACTACTCTTACATCAGAGGAGGGCTCTATTCTGTCTTTTAAAAAAGAAGGGATATTAATATTACTAGTTTAATCAACCTAACAGTGTCTAAGAATCTCTTTTCAAGGTTTCCTTAAACAAATTTGTGAATGGGTGATATGTTTCAAGACTAAAATTAGTGAGAATGTACGTGATCTACACATACAATGCTAACTAGTTATCACTATTTTCTGTTATTTTTATGTTGGAACAAACCCAAACTAGATTAATGTGTTTCACTGTAAACTGTAATGTCATAACCTTGAGAAATATGCAAGGACTCAGCAAATCAATCAACAAAACTATACTCTCCTTTTAATATAGCTCTCTCTCCTCCTTGACGACAGCAGAGAAGGGACAGTTTGGATTAGTGTTTAATCAGTAGGTTCTCGGACTTGGTCTTGAAATGTCAGCTTTTAATCTCCCTTGCCTTGAAAAATGAAGATATTAGGATTTGATGTAATAGCTTTGTCTGAGAGGTATAGTCCTGTCAATATTCACCTCACAGAGAGGCTTTCTCATAACCCAGAGTGTCATGCATTTCCACCACCATGGCATCAGGCTCCATTTCATGTGACTCAATGGCACATTCAGAAATCTTCTCTATGCATTTTCTTTAGCTTTAAACACATGAATTTGCAGCCATTTAATTTAAATCTGGGTTTAAAAAAAAAAAAAGATAGCAATAAAAGAATAGTTGGGGCAGTGTGTATATTCAGGAGAATTGCATAAAGGAGTTATTAATGATGTCCATGCTAAAAGTTATCATGTCATAAAGGTGAAATCAAAACATTATATTTAAGGGTCTATTAAAAAAAGTATCCCAAATGTTTGCCTTGTCTGCCCCTACATATCTTAATATAGAGGGGGCAGTTAAGTACTTGATTTCATGGAGAAGGTGGTCACATAAGAAAAGAGACATCTGTCAATCTCCAATGACATTTCCCCAGACAAAAAGGGATTAGGTTGGTATATTAAGAGATTATATTTCGCATCAATAGAGAAAATTGTGGTTTCACGCATCTTGCATCCAAATACTAGTGCCTCTGACTGCTTTATAATGTACTCATATCACAGTAATTCCTAAATTAATTTTTTAAAGGCTCATCCGCAGTCTTACCTGGCTGTTCTGTTACAGTGAACTTTTCAGCCTGGAAATATGGCAGCAAACGTAGATCACTGATTTTTCATTTGATAACTTGGATCAGAGCTGATTTTGTACTGACTGTGTCTTGCTAAGGAGGACTTAGAAACCAATTAGTTTCCATGAGTTCAAGCTATACTCAACCTTTGTCCTCAACTGTACTAGTTGTAATTACCTGAAGTGTTTTTAACAGTTGTTAGAAGAGGGAGCATCCTATCCAAAGTCAAGTCACTGAAGTCAAGGAAAGATTCATAGATTATGTGAATATAGTCCCTCAGACAACTGTGCTAGAAGACTGTCAGGGTGCCCTGCTGCTACTGCCTTCCGTTCTCTGTACTTTGCTTTCCCAGGGAACTGGAGTAAGGTGAAGATAAAGTGTATAGACCTTCTGGACGAGAAGTGTATTCAAATCTATGGATCTATCCCTAATGGATCTATCCCTAATGATTTTGGTAGACTTGTGGATGACTGTAGACCCACACTGAAGGCCAAGTTTGAACAAACAATGTTAAATTAGTGTAAGTAGTGCAAATGAGATTATTTTGCATAATAGTTAATAGCAAATAATACCTCCTGCATCTTACTTTCTACAATATTACAAAAATGTTTTTCAAAGTTGAATTTTCTTGATTGTTTTTTCTACACTCAGGTAGACAGTTTTAAATTTATTTTAAAATTATTTCATATTACAGTGTTTTGTATTTTTCCTCACATGCTGATAGTAGCAATGGCTTCAGATGCCACACCTAAAAATCCCACACCTAGTTAATCTGGAGGTCATTAAGCCTAGATAAAAATGAGAAATAGTTAAAAAGCACAACCCTTCTTACACTTATCGTATTAGGTAGAGCACAGATAACACACACCTTCTTCTGTAATTTTTCATGTTTTTATGTTAACCTGGGGTAGCAGAAATGACCTAATTTTATGCAGAATATTTCTGTATGCAAATTCATCAGACTAACTATTATCTCTCCATGCCTTTCCCTTTCTGTTAAGCATCTACAAGCTTCAGATACCAATGTCATGATAATGAATGAACAACATGTGAACTCAACAAGAGGTAGGACCTACTGCCACCCGCAGAGCCCAAGATGAATTCAGAGAGACCATGATGAATTCAGACCATGAAGGACATCTCCTGGGCAATAGAGGATAGGGTGTAATAGAAACACGGTCCAGCTGCAGGGCTGTTACTGGAAGTATGAGGTGTTCAAAACCTGGAGTTAATAGATTAAGAAGTTAAAACTAGACAGCTCAGTAAGAGCTATGTAGAATCATGGGAACCTAGCTTCACCACATCTCTCTTCTGAGCATTTCATGGACTTTCTAATACGCTGTCTGATGGTGGGATGCAGTAGCCAGTGGCTGGAGGGGATGAACCATGTACTCTCTCTCCTCCTGGAGGGTATGATCTAGAAGTGTCATGCAAATGAACAAATTAACTAGTAATTCGTGCCTCTGTAATTTCAGCCAGTGTACAAACGTGGTTTGTGAACTCTTAGAGCCAGATGTCGTAGCACTCAAGAAAAGCAGCATTACCTTTAGAGTGAGGCTGGAATCAATAGTATAGTGATTCAGTTATGGAGTAAATTTCTTAAAATAAACTCCTTTCATACAAAATAAAGATTCTTAATTGCTTACAAAATGGCAGCCTTGAAAAATAAAGCTCTTGGTGTTACATCCTTGTATCATATTAGGGACAGAAATTCTGTGATTAGTAATGATGTGATGTGGGAACATCCATTCTTTTTTCTTGTCAAGGTACCAAAAAGTGGAATTTCAGACCTTTTCTGGTGAAGAATAATAGAATCACAGAATCTTTGAGGATGGAAGGGCACCTGTGTAAATTGTCTTTTCCCTTTGCTCAAGCAGAGTCAGCTGCAGCAAATTGCTCAGGACTACATCCAACTGGGTTTTGAATATTTACAAAGGTGGAGATACCATCACCTCTCTGGACAACCTGTTTCAGTGTCTGAGCACGTTCACAATAAAAAAGTTTTTTCCTCTACTCAGATGAAATTTCATGGTGTATTCAGTTTGTGTCCATTGCCTCCTGTCCTGTTATTGGGCAGCCCTGAGCAGAATCTGGATCCTGCTTCTTCATTTCCTCTTACCAAACATTTATACACAGTGATAATATCCCCCTAAAACTTTACTTTTCCAGGCTGAGCAATCCCAGCTCTCTCATCCCCTTCTCATATACCAGGTACTCTGGTCCCTTCACCACTTTCGTGGCTCTTTGCTGAACTCACTCCAGTGGTTCCATGTCTCACACTGGGGAGCCCAGAGCTATACCCAGCAGTCCAGATGTGTCTCACCAGTGCTAAGCAGAGGGGAAGAATTCCCTCCCTTGACCTGCTTACTGTGCTATGCGTAACGCATCCCAGGATGCTGTTGACCTTCTTTGCCAGGAAGGCACATTTCTGGATTATGATCAGCCTCTTGTCCACCAGGACACCCATGTTCTCTGCAGTGCTGTTTCCTAGTTTGATGTCCCCAGCCTGTACTGCTGCCTGGGATTATTCCTCACCAGATGCAGGACTTTGCATTTCCCCTTGGTGAGTTTCATGACATTCCTCCCAGTCCAATTATCAAGCCTGTTCAGGTCCCTCTGAATGGCAACAGACCCAACTGGTACATTAACCACTTATCCCAGTTTTGTATCATCTACAAACTTGCTGATGATGCACTCTGTGCAAACGACCAGGTCATTAATGAAGATGTTAGACAGTATTGGCCCCAGTATCAATCCCCAGGATACTCCACCTAAAAAGTGTGTACTGGGCACTAAGCACACCAAGGAAGACCTCTGTTCCAACATACATTTTCCTCAGGTCTGTAATACAGTTTTAGTTGTACTGAAATAAAGTTCTATCCTCACTTCTCTAAAATTAGAAATCTCTGTCACTTACACTGCTGTTAAGTTATGGTGCAAGGGATGTTAACTGTATGTTTCCCATATATTTATACCCAACCTAATGTTATTGAATCCTATCTAGTTTTATATTTTCTTAATATTTTTTTTTTTAAAAAAACATAGCTCTAATTGTCACGTGTGAAGATAGAAAGTAAATTTTACCCAGTAAATTGGGTAAAATTATTTTATTTATAGGAATGACAGAATGCCTTCCTTGCAAGATCTGTAGGATAAAGTGATAGATTTTTCTGGACTGAGTGGAAAAAGTGTAGATAAGGCACACAAGGCCCTTGCGGTTCTGAAATGAAAGGTGGGTGGTGAAATGGTTAGTATTGACTTTCAAAGGTAAATACAGACTGAGAACAATTGCTCCAACTCTAACTTCACAGTGTCAACCAGTTAAGAAAAAGTTAGCTGTGATGGAGAGGAACACAGGAAAAGAAATGAAGTTATTAGAGTTTAGATCACATATACTGAGCCAATGATTTCCATATATCATATGTGAGATGCTTCTGCCAAGTGAGAAAGTATCATTGATTTTACCTACACAACGTAATGGCAGAAATGAGAGGAAGCACCGTAAATCTCTACTAAACATTGAAAGTGAGCTCTGTTTATCTTTTTTTCCCTACTATCCATCAAGGCAGATAGGCCAAGAGTTCTTAAAACAGGAAAAAAGTGGGACAAGAGTACCAAAAGAGACAATGCTAGGAAAAAGTGAAAGGGAGTTGGGTAGTTTGACTACAAGAGTGGATGTGATACCCTACATAACTGCAAACAAGTTGTAGGTGCTAAACAAGTGAACAGTGACCTTCATGGTAGATCCTGACATTAATTTTTTCTATGTGCCATGCTCTTTCATCCATGGTAGCTTTGTATGAGCAGTGAGAAGGAGTCAGAAATGCCACCTGCCTGCTCAGCAGGAATCAAATTGATCCTCAGTCTCAAGGGAGAAAAATCTGTGGAGTATTTCCTGCCCATTGATAGCCAGCTTGGGTATGTGATGTTGTGGACAAGGAGCTATGGGGCTGAGGAGACTGCTGGCCTTTGTAGTCTTGCCTTCTAGTTGTCTTTGAAAGGAGCTTCTCCTGCTATGGCAGTGACAGCTCTACAACCGCTCCATGACTGAAATCTCTGGAATAAAACATACTAAAAAGGGAGTAGAAGCTTGTACATTTATTTTCATGATAAGAGGGTGAAAAGAAAAGTGAGAGAGAAGTACCCCAGTCTAATTCAGGGTAGGTAGACCAGCCCTCAAAGGGTCACCTACAGATTAAAAGCAGAGAAGATTTCAGTGTATTATTTCTCCTGTGCTGTGTCTCCTTTGAACATTTTTGCCCTCCATCACTAAGTTCCCTGTCTTTATAACACTTTTCTCCCTCATGGTTTCTCTGTTGTGTACAACTGGAGCCAGGACATGAGACAGTGTATGTTTTAAGGTGTTTATTTCCATGTGGTCCTACAATGTTTGTGTGGTCTCATTCCAAAATTGTTCTTGGATTCAGGATACTTTCTGGGTGATCTTGCTCAGGGAGAAGAGTGACTCTTCTCACCACAAGTGGATTTACTCACTCTATTCCAGAGATTTCTCATCTAGATGGCTGATCTTTGCTGACTTTCACTGGCCTTATGGCAGTGATATCTCTGAGCAACATTTCTTCAGCTATTTTTTTTTCTTCAGATAATCTGATGCTATCTTCTCTTATAAGAAAGTGAACATTCTGCTTCATGTTTTGGTTCCTCAAAAATGTATTTGGACACTCATTTAAATGTTATTGAAATTTACATTAAATATATCTACTCAACACTTAAAGATCAAAGACAATCCTTTTGTACAGTCAAATGGTCTCATAAGGGAAAAGGTAGCAACATCATGCAGGGGAGAGAGGACAAGAAAGGACAGAAATAATTTCAGTGCTTAGGACAGAAACCTCAGGAAAAGAATGAGCAGAGGGAGAAGATACTGACAGGTACACAGAATGGGCACTTGTGGTAACAACAAGGAGACAAAGTACATCTAAAAAGACAGAGTGCTGAGAAAAAAAAGCATACAAAGCTATAAGAAAGAAAAGATACATTTACTCATCCCCAAAACTTCACCCTATATGTTATCAATTCTTTCTGTAATATGGTGTTGTCAAGGTGCATTGCTTCAGTGGTCACATATCCCTTAATATCAATCTCATACAATCAGACAACAAAACCCCAAGACATTCAAACATTGAAGCACCTATGAGAAGGAAGGTTATCTTGCCCCCTTTCACACCTTTCATCACATAGAAGACCTTGAACAGGTGAGAAAATGGTGCCAAGCAGAGTATGCAATGGCAAAAAAGTCCATACTGGCAACATGAGGACATCAGAAGAGATCTCTACACATGTACTAGAGAAAGGGCCCAAGCCTGCACATCCTGCCAAGCAACAACACTCAAGTACAGGATGGAGCTGAATGAATAGATGAAACCATTTAAACTATGAGGGGTTAGAGAGGCCAGAGCAAATACTCCCAAAAATATTACTATTTTAGGGCTTATATAAGGGGGTTTACATAAGTATTCCCATGTATTAAAATGGGATTGCTCATGTGAATACATCAGATCTTATGCAATATTTGTTTTGGGTTTTTTTTTCTGATTATAAGATTCTAATGTGACTCCTGTCTTTTCTTGCCAAGATAAACAGATTTTTTACTGTGATATTTCATATTGTTACCTCATTCTAGTTAGTTTTTATAAATACTGCTTTACCCAGATAATGTTTTTGATAATTTCTTTGCTTCTCTTACTGTATCATTGATAATTTCTGCATTTGATTCAAACTGATGAGAATGTTTTTATTGCAGTTCATTTTATTGACTGTATTGGAATGAGTCACAAATATCTCTCATGCATAATTTCCTCTTATATCTGTAAATTATAACTCTTTTTGATTACTTTATATGACTGCTTGTTTTTTCAAATCCAGTGTATTTTCTTTCTTGCTTTTATCTTTTCCTTTTGTAGGTGTTTCTGACCTTCATCCAAATTCTGTTCTCGTAATCAGGTAATAAAACCACAATCTTTAAGCTTCTTCCCACCTTTATCCTTTCTCATATATGATGGATGATCTCCATTTAATCTATAGCCACCAGTATCTCCATTCAGGTCCATGCACTGGAGATACTAGGGAGTCTTGCTGTGGCTGAGGGAACTGAGATACAAGGGAATGAGGGAAACTGAAAAGAACTGCAGCAAGTTTGACAAATATTTTTCACAAGACAATGATTGTGATCTGTTCACTCTCTTCTATGGAAGTCATCTAGAAGTGGACTTTGTCACAACACTTGCTCAAGCTCTGAGTTGCTTTTGTACTAATTGCTATGACTTTCAGCCTTATTATTGTGTACTGGGTCACTGATAATCCAAGTCACATGTGTTATATCTGCTCCTTGGTTCAAGGGCTCATTAAAACCACAAAGGGCTTTCAAGACGGATGTGTAGGTTTCCAGTGTGCCTACACATTTGTGTAAGCCTCTGTAAATTCATGTCCAGAGAATGTAAGTAGCCCTGTCTTTAAACATTTTTATTCACAATCTGCCATGCAATGCACTTTCAAAAGCATATAAAAAAAGAAACAGAACTATTTATTGAGTGAACATTTACAGAAATTTTTCTGCAACATTTGTTCATGTTTAAAGTGTTTATAGAAGTATGATACATGATACACAGAATTTTATGTACAAATAATGCAAACATTGCCTAATAAAGACTCCAGACAGCACAACACAATAAGAGTATTGTATCTGAATCAGCTGAATCCCAGTGTTTAAGTCATTACGATTAAGTAATGGATGGCTTTTGAGAAATTAATTGATGGTCTCAGATTTGCTCCTGCTGGACAGTTATCACCATCATACAAATGAAATCATTATCCTATTGCTTTACAAGCTCAGGAGAGAGATAATGAACAGGTTAGGTAAAGTGGCTGAAATACAACTTGTCTTTAAAACAAGGTAGCAAGTGATTAACAGAATGCTATGGTGGTAACTTTCATTCCCACTGCCCTTGCATGACTTCTTCAGAGTGAAAAATAGAACTCCTATGGTCTCTGAAACTTTCTTATAAGTGAAATTACAGATACAAAAGCTCCATGCAAGTTCCTGTAATTCCTACATGAAGCTGCTGGCTTTACTGACAGAATTTATAAAATAATTTTATTAACTCTTTACTAATGACTGGAAAATGAGTTCTTACTTAAAAACAACCTCAGCCTTGAAAAAGGATGAGATGGTTAAACAAGATTAAAATAACAATATGCAGCATTAATTAAATAACTTAGCTGGGCGGAAAGACGTCTTAAGATATTTTTCATCAGCTTGGAACTGTTTAAGAAAATTGTATTCTACTAAAAAGAGTTCAGCTATTTTCAGTACTTAAAGCCAGAGTTATATATTATACAACTGAAAGGTTAGGAAATGCCTTAAGTTATCATCTGCTCTATCAGCCCCTTGGAAGGCAGGATCAAGATGTATCATTCTTGACCACTGTTTGTCTTGAAACTCTTTGATGATAGAAATACCGCTGATCCCTCCAACACTACATCCCAGTGTTTAATTAACCTTGCTTTTCTCATTTTTCCACACATCTGTCTGAACTCTTCTATGCATGTTTAAGTTGTCTTGTCTTACTGACTATGTATTTGGGAAGCAGTTTATTTCCTTCTTTTCTGTACCAGCTTTCCATAAACTTTTATATATTTCTCATACACCTTCAAACTTCTCTTCCTAGGGCCAAGCAACCTGAGTTTGTTCAGTTCTTCCTTGAGGTCGCATTTTCTAGACTTCTGAAGGCTTTTGCTGATTTCCTCTGGATTCTACCCTTAAAACCTTACTGAAGTTAATATATATGATAACCACTGCTTCCTTTTTTTTACCCCCCAAAACCCTGTCCTGCAATAGCACACTTGATTTGCTTGACAAGATTTATCCTTGACAAAATCATTGCCTTGGTCATAACCCATGTCCTTATTCTTTGCGGGGCAAGAGATCAACTCATCAGCTTTCTCCTCTCTGAAGTATAAATCAGATGTGAAGATTCTCATTAAATCATAATAATTAATATTTTTTTTTCATCCTTGTTATTTTAAGAATCTTCAAGAAACTGAGAAAATGAGAATATGGCATTGGAAGTGGGATTTAGATGTCAATAAAGCGGTTAACTCAAGTATACAGTATGTGTGTAATTCCTGTAAGAATTCTTGAAGTCTCATCTATCTCTGGTGAGCTTGTCTTAGATAGCAGTTGTAGCATGAGACACAAAGGATCTGATCATCTGTGTCAAGCAAAGGTCAAACAGCACTCACTTCTGTCTGGCCACTGCAAGGCAAATGGTTGTTGCTATCTCAATGGCCCTTTGCTCAGCACAGCATTGATGAATCATCAGGTAGCCAGTGGAGATCAACAACAGTGAGGAATCATGTAACCAGATATTGACAAAGCATATGAAGTAATAGAACAATGAAACAAATTGGTTTTACTCATTATAGCTCTTGACTTACCTGGAAACTAATAATGCAGGTAAGACAAGGAGTATCTATGCATTCTGATCATTTAAGTTTCATATAGTATTTTCCCCTCCAAAGATTGTTTTCCCATTGGGAAGCTGTCCTCAAGGGTTACTATAAAACCACCTCCCTTGCCTTTCATAGCATTTTTGCTTTCACATATTTTCATAGCCTTTTTCCCAGATGTCTCTCCTGAGAATGTAAGTAGGAAAAAAAGAGGAACCATAAAGCCAGCAAGACTTCTTGCTAACCCACAAAAAACCAGAAAATAACAACAGGTGTAGAAGATCCCTTTCAATTCCCTGCAGAATAAAACTAATAAACGCAAAGTTGCAAGATGGACTCTCTCCTTGGTTCTTCTTAAGAAAATAAAGTACACAAAACATTAGTAATAAAGTCCTGCTTTGTTGCTTAATACATTCTCAAAAACGTGCTACTGTTGAGGAGAAATATATAGAATAAAAGTAATATGGCAATAAACAGCTCTTACGGGTTTTGGCATAATTTAATACTTAAGAAGTCTCCTTCAGAGGGGCCCCAAGCAGACATTCATGCAAAGACTAGGAGTGCTGGAGATAGAATATCACATCTGTTGCAAAGTTTATACTCTGTGCAGCACTACTGTCAAGGAGGTACAACGAGGGAAATATGCAGCTCAAATATGGAAATTTCATGTGGAATTTAGTGGAAGGGGGAATTCAGGTGTTACTTCAGGCCTCCCGTGGATGCATGTAGGCTGGCAGAAACATCAGGCTCTGAGGTTTGCCTATGCAATAAAAGTCTGGCTTGATGTAGAACTAAGGATTTTGCTGCAGTGGCTAAATGAGGCCCCTGCAATCCCCATCTCCCCTTTCACCAGATCACCACTAGATTAATTCTCATGTCTTTTGCTGACAGGTTTACAAATTACCTCATTACTTGCTATGAGTCTGCATTCTTCCACTCAGTGTATGAGAACAAACAAGCAAAGACAAAAATCACAGCAGGCCGGAATTCCCACACAAAGTATTTGTTAGGCAACACAATGGTATGGTATAAGGAATTAATGAAGCAACAACAAGAAGAAGTCTTAGTCAAAATAATTATGTTTGGTTTATGTCAGCCACAAAAATAAGTATCTGGTTTGATTACTTATTGGAACAATATATTGATCAGTCTTATCAGCTTTTCCTGGAGCCCATACACTCAAACTTTACTTACCATTACTCTATGCATATTGTGCTACTGCTAAGTTGCCATTAAAATATTTTCTTCTTTTTTGTAATTGTCATACAGTATTATGTTTGTGCTCACAAAATCCAGTTTTATATGAACAAGTACTGTTTTAAATAATTATAGAAATGTATACTAAAATATAAACAATAGCTGCAGCTATGCATGTGTTTTCAAAGTGAAAAATTTAACATTTTCCTTTATGGAAATATTTAAATGTTATGTATTTATCGACTATCTATTAATGGTATCACTTCTGGATGAGACGGACAGATTTTGGGAATGTAATGCTGCACATCCATTTTTAAAGCTAGAAACTCAGCAAGGCTTCACAAATTCCTATAAACCAGGCTTGTGGGAGGTAGTTTTGAGCCATGTGGTTTAGAAAGCCTTTCTCCTTATCGCCCATGGCATGCCAAGTTTATAGCTTAGCTTGAAAAGTGATATTCTCTGCAAAACAATGTGCACAAAAACTCTGTTCATTTTTTTTGTTTGATTTTCTCTGTTCTGCCAAACATAAATGTTTAAAGTCCATAGTTAAGTGCCTGAAGAATTTGTTTTCATTAGCACAGTCAGCAGCTGCTGTGCACATCTGTGAGATTTTTTGACACTTTTGATATACACAGACCAATTTTTAGAACCTAAACATGGGGTTTTTTTGGGTTTGTTTTTTTTGAGGTGACAGACTCGGACTGTAAATCTGAAAGTTAAACTGGGTAAAATAGGATGTCTGGATTAAAAAAAAAGGCTTTATAGGCATCTTAAAAAGTAGGAGGCAGAATTTCAGAAGGACACTAACAATATACAAATTATATAAGAATGACAGAGTAGCTATTTCCACTAGGAAAGAGGCTGCATAAACTACAGAAAGTATTAGACAACGTAAATGAAATAAGATGAAATAACAAGTTGTACTATGGGATTCATGTGGACGGATATTCCACACCTAAATGGGCAGAGCAGAATGTGACAGCCATGTGAAAAACAGCCCAGGTAACCAGTGGCACCAGTGACTGAGGACAGCCAGTGACTACCTACCACAGATTCTACCAGATTCTACCTACCACAGAGTCATCCATGTGGGAAGGGATTTTGGAAGGTCTCTATCCCAAAGCAGGGCCACCTTTAGGGTCAGACCAAATTGCTCAGGGCTATGTCCAGTTGAGTCATTGAAACCACCAAGGAAGGAGATGGCACAGCTTATCAAGCAGCCTGTTCCACTTCTCAAAGATAGCTGAGAATGGCTTTGCAGTGGCACTGAGCAACTCCCTTACTACTCATCATCCCATCAGGTCCTGTTGGCTTGTGTATGTCCAGTACTCCTTAACCTGATCCTCCTATACTGAAGGTAAGTTTTCCTTGCTCCAACTTCCTCACTAGTTTCAGGAGCCTGGGTTTTGTTCCTAAAGGCTAGTGTTACTGGGAAAGACTGGGGCAAACAAAACACCGAGAAGCTCAGTCTTTCTGTGTTCTTTGTCAGCAGGGCTGCTGCTACGTTCAGCAATAGTCACATATTTCCCCTCATTTTCCCTTTCCTGCTTATGTACCTGTAGAAGGCTTTCTTGTTGCCTTTCACATGCCTCACTAGATTCACCTGCAGATGGGCTTTGGCTTTCCTAATCCCTTCCCTTGGACAGTGTCTCTGTACTTCTCCTTGGTCATCTGTCCCTCCTTCCACCTCCTGCACATATCTTGTTTATGTTTGAGCTTAGTCAGGAGCTCCTTCTTCATTCATGCAGATCTTTGCTTGATATTCTGCTTGATATTAATCTTGGAGGCTATCCTTGAGAATCAACCAACTCTTCTGGACCCTTCTCTCCAAGGCTATATCCCATGGGATTCTTCCACGCGCATCTCTGAACTAGGGTTGTGATCCTGCTTTTTTGTCTTGTTTCCTTCTCTCAGGATCCTGAGCTCTACAATCTTATGGTCACTTCAGCCAAGGCTACCTCTGTTCGTCACATCCTTGACTTTTTTTCCAGGACGCATCTTCACTTGTTGGCTTCTTGATCACCTGTGTTGGGATGTTGTCATCAATGCATTCCAGAAATCTCCTGGATTGTTTGTGTCACACTATATATTCCCTTCAGCAGACATCAGTCAGCAAAAATGAGGTTTCTTCCAGTTATCTGAAAGACTTAGTTGTGTAAGCTATCCCATGACATGCAGATAAGACTGTAGCCCTGCAACTGTACAACAGAATTCCATTTTCCTCCATCTGTTCCCCATGCTGCAGACAGTACTGTACAGCACTTCAGAGAGGCAGATTCGAGAAATCAGATGTGTTGATTTCCTAGAAAGGGTATGATATCTTTTCCCATCTGCCTGGCAGAAAATTTCAGTAGACTGAAGCAAAGAAGAAAGCACATGAATAGTATAAAGTGTTTGTAACTTCCCTTGTCTGTTTTAGATTCAGAAAAGTTGTATCACCATGATGCACTGGTTAAGTTTACAAACACCATTAGATATACTCCTCAGAGCACACTGTCCTTCCTGTAGAAAAGCTGCTCCTGATTTACTCTTGGACAATGTACAGGGACTGTTTTAAGTCACAATTATCAGTGACCTATGACAGTCTAGTCAGATTCAATATCCGAGTAAGTGAAAAAAAACCCCCAAATTGTCGTGATAGTAAAGATACTCAAAAGTGGGAAGATGATTAACTAAAAAGTGGCTAAGAGCATAAAAATATTGCAGACAGCATGGAGACTGGAGGCTCAGACAAATTTTTTGTCAGAGTTAATGCACATAACAAATCAATGTTTTAGGTTGAATAAGTGTATCATAAATCAGAAAGCACTTGAAGAGGATTTTTGAAATGAAAAAAGACCATGCTAAAAGAAGAGAAAAGAAGGTTTCAAAAGTAAGAAGACATCTTTAAAAATCTGATCAAATGAGTAAAGTAAAAATAGACATAAACTGTGGGAAGGTAAAGGCTAATTCATAACAAGGCAAGCCAAAAAAAAAGCATTTAAACTAGCCATAAAAAAAAATGACCTTAAAAAACACATCAGAAGCAGAAAGCCTTCCAGAGAGTCCATGGGGCTGATAGCTGGTGTAACCATAGAAAGATTACTCAAGGACAATAAGGCCAGAGAAAAAAAAACATTAAAAAATTAATTCTCTGCATCAGTGTTTGTTATACAAAAAGTTAGTAATAGTCCTAAATTGTTTATAACCTTTAGCGTCTAACAAGTTTGAAGAACTCACTCAAAACTAAGTCATCAAGGGAATATACTTTAGAACAAATTGTCAAAAATGTGAAGATTTTACTTGGACAAAATTATAACTCAGGAGTCTGAAAGGAGTTCAGACAGAGACTTTTTTGGATTGCAATGGATAGCAGGATATTGTTTCTAGTCAAAAGAACTTCAGTATCAGACAAATGTGAAGGGACAAAAATGGTACTAATTTTTTTAAAATTAGTGTAAAGATGTTCTAGAGAACCATAAGTTACAAAGGAAGGTATCCATCAGATTGGTGAAAATAATAGCAAAGAATAAAATAAATGGATACATAAATAAATATTAAAATCATGATGAGGAGACTATTAGAACTTTGTAGAAGAAAGTAATACCTTATGAATTCCTCAGAGTTTTGAAAGGCTAAAGAAATGCATCAAAAGAGGTTCTGGTTTATCTAGTGTACGTGAATTTTGATAAAGCTTTGGCGAGGTAGAGGCTCATAAAGAAATGAAACAGGATGGTGCTGACATGCATTAATAACTGCTTAGAAGCCAGAAAACAACAAAAAGAAAGAAATTAATAGTTTTCAGAGAAGAAAGAAAGGTTGAGCATGAGGTCCTTACTCTGATCTGTGTCACTCAACACTTTTGTAAATGTTCAGAAAAATGGCATGAAGAGGTGACAAAATCTAATGACAGTATAAAGTTATTCAACATAATAAAAATTATTGCTGCCCATGAAGACCTGCTGAAGAATCTTGCAATACTGAGAATTGCAAAGATGGAATGGCAGATGATAGGACTGATCAAAGAGGCTGATAAGAATAGCAGTTAGTCCTATTAGTGGTTTCATCTTGTTACTTTTTCACCATATTTGAATTATCTTCATCTAAAATGAAAGATGAATTATACTGGGGCTCTTTGTGGATGAAAACTCTGGCAGAATATTTCCTGTGTTCCCTACATGTGTTGTATTAACACTTTCACTTAGTGGAGTAGTGTGGAAATCAACCAAGAAAAGGGTATTTTCATGCTTTCCCGTATCATCAATCAGAGTCCAAACCAATTTGTTTTGATCTAAAAAAAGTCCAAAATGATTACTATAATAAAAGACCTTCTCACAAGAATCCGTTTCATCTATTGGCAATTTAATTTTTTAAAGAGGAAGAGGAAGGTTATTTGTCACTTAACATTTGGCAAACATTGTCCACCTTGCCTCACATTGATCTGAATCTCCCTTTTGAAGTAGAAGACACTGTAGGGATATGTTTGTACAGTATTGCCTTTCATATTCATTATGTAATAAATTTCATCTGTGTGTATCCTCAACAGAGATTGAATTTTAAATGTCAGATGGATCCATCAAGGGGACAAGGAACTGGAATAGCATTCCAAAATACTTTTGTAATGTATACATACACAAATATATGAATGCAGTAAAACATCATTAAAGTACTTTTATGAGGATGATTCTCCGGGATATTGAATCCCAAAGTAGGCCCTGCATTTGATAGTTATTTGGGTTGGATTTTACTTTTTCTTTTTTTCTTGAAAGCATCAGTTTGCAAGCCCTTGTGTGCGAATTTTCTCTTTGAAGGCAGATGGGAAGAATTTCCTTGCCTTTCTCAAAACTCAGTGGACATGAAATGTAATATCTGTGTGTTGCAGTATCAGTCAATCCCCTTGGGTCAGTATACATGCTATTTTACTAGGCATGTTAGCAGCTTTAAGCAGGAAAGTGTCTGTCTGAAGAGGCAGGGACTGTTAGGAAGAGGTCAGCTGTAAAAACCTCACTCTGACAAAACCTTTGATATCACTGATATCCTGAAAATCATAGAATCACAGAATGGTTTGGGTTGGAAGGGACCTTAAAGATCATCTAGTTCCAACCCTCCTGCCATGGTCAGGGACACCTCCCACTGTTGTTGCTCAAACATCAACCTCCTCTGAGTTGCTCAAAGCCCCATCCAGCCTGGTCTGGAACACTTCCAGGGGTGGAGCATGTACAGCTTCTCTTGGCAACCTGTTCCAGTGTCTCACTTCCCTCACAGTGAAGAGCTTCTTCCTAACTTCTCATCTAAATCTACCATCTTTCAGTTTTAAGCCATTCAAGCCATTACTCTCTGAGCTATTACTACAATCCCTTGTAAAAAGTCCCTCCTCAGTGTTCTTGCAGGCCCCCTTCAGATACTGAAAGGCCACAATAAGGTCTCCCTGGAGTCTTCACTTCTCCAGGCTGAACAACCTCAGCCAACTGATCATCTCTGTGGCCCTCCTCTGGACCTGCTCCAACAGGTCCATGACCTTCTTGTGTTGAGGGCTCAGGAGCTCAATGCAATGCTCTGAGTGGAGCCTCATGAGAGTGGAGTAGAGGAAGAGAATCACCTCCCTTAACCTGCTGGCCATGATTCTGTTGATGCAGCCCAGGATATGGTTGGCTTTCTGAGCTGCACTTGTATATTGTCAGCTCATGTTGAGCTTTACATCAACCAACACCCCCAAGTCTTTCTCCTCAGGACTGTTCTTAATCCATACTCCACTTAGTCTGTATTTGTGCTTGGGATTGCCCAAACAAAGGTGCAGGACCTTGCACTTGGCCTTTTTGGACTTCATGAGATTCACATGGGCCCACCTCTCAAGCCTCGTGTCCGAAAACTTGCACTCAGTTCCACTGTGTATGTCACTGACAAAGATGTTAAATAGCACTGGTCCCAGTACTGATCCTTGAGGAACACAAAATACCTTTGCTTTGCAGATGAGAGAAACATGCTGGAAAATGTAGATTAGATTTCCATGGCAAATTAATAGAAAAAAATAGCATATATATTTCTTTTCCATAATGTATAGACAAATGTGTATCATTTTCTCAAACAGTAACAAAAGTGGTTTAGCACATCCACACCAGCAGTGAATTTGACTAGGAGAGTTTAATACTACTATGGTATCAGAAAGGTAAAAACTATATTTATTGTAGCAGAGACCTTCAGTCAAAATGAAAGAAAATAGAAAATTTTTTTTGAAGTGCAATAAACACAAATATGGTTACTAGGTCTCCTCCAATATGAAGAGAGAGTTATCTCTATGAAGACGCTGGCAATCTTCAAATGCTTTTAAGCACATGGTGGCATAGAGCTGTTCAGGCATTCAGCAAAACCCCTGCCTTTGGTATGTTCTGCCCTCAGCATGAATCTACACCTGTGCTGCAGAGTGGAGAACTTAGAACAACTTTGTATCTGAAATTTCTCAAGGCTAAAACCCACTGTTCCCTGAGAAGTCAATAAAGCAAAATCAAAAATTCATTATATTCCTTTGTCTCTGTCTGAATGGCAATTACACTGTTTACACTCAAATATGTGTTCTCACAGACACAATGTATCTTATGCAGGGTATGAGGACTCTGGGCAGACAGGTTTGCAATGTTTTGGTCTCCTAGATGGACAGAATTATGCTCATTTATTTCATTAATGGACATAACTGATTACATCTCCATCACAGGAAAGTAAACTTTGGGTGATATTGAGCTCTCCTTTACAATTAAATTACATTTCAACCAACCTCGGTGTTACTGTGTAGGAGCCTGACACTTCCTTTAAGGACTAATGTCTCAAACCTTGATTGGTGATGAGACTACATTGACAACTGGGCGGAGAATAAGAAAGGCCTGTCTGGGGGAGGGGGGGAGGTGTGAAGGTCGATAACAACCCTGCTCCCCCCTGGCCCGAGGCAAGGCCTGCTTCTTGATGATAAGGAAATTAACACTAGGAAGAGATGAATTCTGTGAAGGTGGGACAATGTCTTTCTCCTGAGTTAATTTCTTCATTACATGCCTGTGACCACTCCACCCATGTCCTGGATGTATAAAAAGGATGGTTGGGCTATTGATCAGTGTGCATCCACCGTGAAAGAATGTAAGGTCTGGACTGGTTCTGCATGATGTCCCTGGATTTGCACCCACGACCTAAGAACTTGAGACTTGGACTGGTCTTGCAAGACATTGCTGGAACCAAGGGTGGTGATATTGCACTCTATTCCCTCTTTTGCTTTCTATCTTTAAGGCACTAGATACCAAAAGCTTTCTGAAATACATATAATGCTTCTTGCTTGCAATAGAGTTAACAAATTAATCAGCTGTTTGGTGTTGTTTCCCTTAATTTACTCCAAAGGAATTTTTGAATCTTGCACGACCCTCTGTGCTACCCAGGGTAGCTTGGCAATCAGGTCATGACATTTGTAGTATGGATTGGTAATTTACTGTCTTTTCCAAAGCAAGACCTATGAAGCATCATGTTGGGTGCCAGGATAAAGCCAGTTGGAAATAGTAAGGCTAAACAGGTATGAATTCATACAACAGGATTTTCCAGGTCAGAAAGCAGGAATGAATTCTCCATAAAGAAGAAAATTATTTTGTCAGACATCGTCCCTTTAAAACCTTAATTAAACCAGTTAATCTACCCAGCATTCAGACAGAGTTGTAAAACCCTTCGCTAAACAGAGACCAATGGAATGGGAATTTTTCATAAAACTAAAAGTCTAGCTTTTGTTTTCCTTGCTTCAGCAAGAAGAATTTATAAACATATACCTCTACAGTGTATTTGGGAACTCAGTGTGCATAAAATTGTGTAAATCATCTTTTCTGACTGAAATCAAGAAACTCATGTCTTCAATGAGTATGTGTAAGTAATGGTATTAATACTGAAATTACTTCCAAAAGGTAGAATGGTGCTTTCTTTTCAAAGAAAACTCTCCAGCCTTCTTTCAACCACTGTTCCCATCAGACACTCTTCTGATCAGATATTCCTCTGATCCATGTGGCCCAGTAGGGAACATATACATGTAATTTTTTTTTAGGTCTGGGCCACTGCCTTATAGATCCAGATGCTAGGATAGGTTTTATGAGTTTGTGGAGGGTGTGGGGTTTGTGTATTTCTGCTTGAAACTGTAAGAGGAACTAAAGGTCACTCAGTGGTAGAAGTCAGTGAGCACTCAGCAGCTCTGTAAATAGCTACCTTTGACTGTGTTCAGATCAGGGGGCTTTTGTGCTGGACTGATGCTACAGAAACTTTTCCATCCATCTGAATGCCAGGTGTATTCTCAAACCTTTGCACATACAGATTAGCCCTGGTAATATCATAAACTTAGGGGAAAAAAAGGTCTTTTAACTAGTGTAGACATTTAAATGTCAGTAATGTTTTGAGCTGATGCTCTGGAAACCTGGACACTTTATAGTGTCTTGACTTGTCGTAAGGTGTCAATCCTGGTACATGATATCAGGAGCTGAGCTGTGCTTAGGGTTACTTCCTACGCTAGTTTTGTTAGTACTTTGGAAACAGAGACTGAAGTTATAGAATCACAGAAAAGTAGGGGTTGGAACCTCTGGAGATCATAAAGTCCAACCCCCCTGCCAACACAGGAACACCTAGTTGTCACCTGAAAGCTATTATAGTTTAAAAAATGTCCTGTAAACAGAGAAGCTCCACACTGGCAGTGCAAGTTCATAGCATAGATGACCTATATTTTGTGGTCAGTCTGTTTGGTGATGAGCACTTTAAACAGTAGCAAGTGGTGTGCCTTTGCCTTTTCATCAATGGAGAGGAATCTGTTTACACCCTTGTACTGTCTTCGACTTTGAGCTGTCAGAAGCTGGGGCAGACTCTGATTTTTTATGTGCCTGACTCAGTCCATGGATGAATGCTCTGCAATAGCCAGGACAGTTATTAAAAGGAATTGAAATGGGCTAAATTCCTGCTCCTTGTCACTCAAAATACAATCTGGATTTGTTGACTCAGTGCCTTTTAGAAGTGTTGACTATATTGAAAATATTAACTTTATTGAACATTGGACTAGAATCCCTGCTTTACTTGTTATAGTTTTGTCCCTATTTCTTATAACTCAAAGTTGTACGGACTTGAGGATTTTAGGAATGTTATTTAATCATGCGCCTGCAGTCTAAACTCACCTGACTACCAAACAGCCCTATCCACATCCAGTGAATGGCATTGTTATTTAAAAGCATAGGTATAAACACATGGGAGTGATAAATGTATCTTTGATAATCTGGACAGCTTGGGTGAGATATCCTCTTAGAGAATGTAACCTCTCATCCTCCTGTCTTCTTGTGTTTTCTCAGGGGGTGAGCTCTGCACACACCTAAGTAGACTCAGGTTGGTTCCAAGGGGGAATCAGAAAGGTTTTGCATTTTATATAGAATTTAATCCTTGATACCGGGAAGAATTTCTAAGTATCTCAAATATCCCTGAAAGGAAAAGAAGCAATATGAATTTATCTGATGTCAGAAAATGACAGAGGCTCAGTGCCTACATTTTCCTACCTCTGACTCCCTGATCTATTAAAAAGGTTAGTAATATAACTGAAGCATCATCTTAGAAAAAAGGCATAGCTGGAGATTAAAATCAAGATACTCACAGAATCAGAGAATCACAGAATTGTTATGGTTGGAAAAGACCTCTAAGATCACTGCATCCAACTGTGAACACCACCAACAAAACAAACACTAAACGAACAACAACAAAACCCGACCAATAAACAAACAAACAGCAAAAAGTCCACAAAAATACCCTTCACCATCACCCTAGAGCATGTCCTGAAGTGCCTTATCTACACGTTTTGTGAATACCTCCAGGGAGGGTGACTGCACCACCTCCCTGGGCAGCCTGCTCCAGTGCCTGACTACTCTTTCAGTAAAGCAAGTCTTCCTAATATCCAGTCTAAACCCCCCGTGATGCAACTTGAGGCCATTTCCTACAGTCCTGTCATTACTTGAAAGAAGAGGCTGCACCCACCTCACTACAACGTCCTTTCAGGTAGTTGTAGAGAGTGATGAGGTCTCCCTTCAGCTTTCTCTTCTCTTCTCTTCTCTTCTCTTCTCTTCTCTTCTCTTCTCTTCTCTTCTCTTCTCTTCTCTTCTCTTCT